>OZ012735.1:770459237-770654567 GCA_963859935.3 Lathyrus sativus
CCCGAGGAAGGCACTATGAGCTTGTCTGCTTAGCTTCCTTTCTCTGGTAAGCTTGTTCTGAAGCTTGGAGATTGGGATTGATTCCTCTTGCTTAGGGTGTTGTATAGAGTTTTGTTTAGAGAATTATTAGGAGATTGTTTCAGGTTTGTTAGAGGCCCTGCTCAGGGTTAGTCTCTTTGTATTGTTTGACTTGTGTGATGTTATGTTGCATTAGACTTAGGTTCATCTAGATAGTTTCTGAGTAGGTGCATCTTAGAAGTAGACTTTGTGTGCATAAGAAGTTGAGGTGGCCCTCCTTCTGCTTGTTTGTTATTGCGTGGCTTTGCTTATTGGTATTTGGTAGAGCTGAGCTCCCTTGCCTTTGTGGTTTGCGGCCTTTTCGCCTTGTTTGTTTAGCTGTTGCATTCATGCATATTTTCAGTATTCATTTACGTTGCAGTTTCTTGTTTGTGGTTTAATCCTGTTGCCATGATCCCTTAGGAGCTCTGACTTCTCCGCTGCGGAGTTGTTATGATAGACATTAGGATGGCCAACCAGGTGTGATAGCAGTAGGTAGATTCCCCTGTTTCTCAGCTATAGTTTTAAGGTTTCCCTTTCCTTTCTGTAGGAGCTTTTGAGTAGCTTGACCCGTAGTTAGCTGAACTACAGCTGCTCTGATTCTTCGTTCCAGACGAAGATATGTAGGCATAGGATGCGATATCCTAGCGAGCACCCTAACGACTAACTTTTGTTCTCTCGCGGCTGTGCGATCGAGACTTTCCCGCTAACAACTAATTGTTATCCTTTTCTCTTGCCCGGGCGCATTTGAGACCAGATCATAGTTGTAGGTTCTAGAGCCTTAGAGACCAGTTTGTTTTCTCACTGCTGTGTGAGAGCCCCTGTTTACCCGTAGTTAGCCGAACTACGTTTGCTCTGATCTTTCATTTCAGATGGAAGTACGTAGGCACAGGACGCGATGTCCTGGCGAGCAACCTTTCCCCGTTTAGACGTAGGCAGTCGAACTACGTTGACTCTGACTTTCCCATTGCACGAGGGAATACGTAGGCCCAGAACACCGTATGTTCTGTCGAGTCCTGTCCTTTTATTTTCTTTTCAGACCAGCCATTAATGTAGATAGATAACACACCCTTTTACCTATAAACACCAAGCGTGGATCCCATCGAGTACGATGGACGTGAGGGGTGCTAATACCTTCCCCTTGCGTAACCGACTCCCGAACCCAGGCTATGGTTGCGACGACCATACCTTTTTCCCGTCTTTTGCGAGGTTTACTTCGAGCGTTTCCTTTCCCGCTCTGAGGGATAAATAACGCACGGTGGCGACTCTCCTGTCAAGCCGGCGCCGATTTTCGCAGTAGCGACAGCTGGCGACTCTGCTGGGGACTTATAGCATCTAGGGACTTTTCCCATCCCTTATGCTGGGACCGTTTCCCATCCCCTACGCGAGTCAATCCTAGCGCTTGGGTGTTTATTGGTTGGGTGTTGTGCATATTGTGTTTTACTCTTCTGCACTTTACTTTTCTGTACCTTTACCTTTCCGCATTTATTTTCCAGCATTATATTATCATGATTATTGCTGTGGGCAAAGGGAGGTTACTGTGAGTGAGAAGCCGGACCTGGGCTTGAGTACACACCTAGATATAGTTGCGGAGAAGTAGTAGACGAACCTGTCTGCTGAGCAGGCACAGTTCCCTACGAAAATCTGCGCTCAGACGAGATTCTTGCAGAGGTGCTCCTTTCCGGTCCTGAGGATCTGAGGGGAGTCCGGACGTGAGGGTTGTCGACTCTGGGGACCGATCATTTGGAAGTCAGCTAAGTGAGGCCTCTTCATGACTTGATGATGCCACTCCTTCTGGGAATCGCATCGTCACTCATGAAAGTCTGTGACGCTGATGACCGCATAGGATGCCGTGCCTTTATCCGTGGATTAGGTCCATCATACCTGTGAGGGGGATTGGGTTATTGCAGGAAAACCGGCCTTCAGAAACCATGATTCATTATTTACTAGACGGTGTTCTTGATTCATCTCCAGGTGTGTTGTCTGGATCAGATGGGTTTCTTATCTGAGGTTGAGGCTATTATCAGATGGTATTCTCGTCAGATACAGAGGTTCAGATGGTTTTCTTACCAGGGGATTGATATTTTGAGTATCAGATGGTAGTTATTGGCATGAGATTCTGGTGACCGTGTTGGTTTTCTGTTCTTGATCACAGAGATATTCCTCTTCAGGCTACAGCATAGCCCCTATGTTCGCAGATTGCATTATTTATCATATTGCATCATTGCATTACCATCTGCATTCAACTAACGTGTGTGTATTGCAGGTACATATTTTCCCTTCCAGTTCTGGTGTTTGTTCCTAGCAAGACATGGAAAACCTGAAGAGAGTATTGCCCTATAAGTTTCCGTCGCCGAATATCAGTCTATTGTTAGAGTTGATTGCTATTGCTAAGAAGAGGGGAATGGGTGACTTCAGAAAGAGATATGGGAGGATTCTGACATACGTTTATCAGCCATCTGTCTACGAGACCAGCGGCATCTATACTCTGTTACAGTTTTATGATGCGGAGCTCAGGTGTTTTGTATTTCCCGACTTTGTTTTGGCTCCTACCCTGGAGGAGTACTCTGCACTTCTGGATATACCGATCCGTGAGCAGATGCCTTTTTATCGTACGGACGCTGAGCCTAAGCTGGCTGAGCTTTCTGCCATCCTGTGTTTGAAAGAGTCTGAGTTGTCTGGGAAGATGATCAGAAGAGGAGACGTATGGGGGTTTCCGTTGGATGTCTTAGTGGATAAGGCTCGAGAGTATGCCCAGAAGGGTAAATGGGATGTTTTTGACGTCATTCTTGCTGTATGTGTGTATGGCATCGTGTTATTCCCGAACATTCCTGATTTTGTTGATTCAGATGCCTTCTATATTTTGGCTGCGGGAAACCCAGTTCCTACTTTGCTGGGAGATATCCACCATTCAACCCACTATCAGAATGAAAAGCGACGAGGAAGGAATGTGTCTTGCTGTGTACCTCTCCTATGCAGGTGGTTCACCAGTCATTTGCCTAAGTCAGGTCCGTTTGTCGCATCTATCAATTCTCTAGGATGGCCCGAGCGCTTAATGGGATTGACTGCTGAGAACGTGGTATGGGTCATTAAAGAAGTATTTGGAGCTGAAGTCATACTCAAAGGCGAAGGATTCCCGAATGTTCCGTTAATAGGAAGGAAAGGTTGTGTCAACTATAACCCTTCCTTATTGATCAAGCAATTTGGGTACGTACCTCAAGGAGCGCCAAAGCCCGAGGAGATACAGGAATCTCTGTATCTCACTGGGGCAATAGGGAAAGAGATGCTGACCAAACTTGAGAAAGCCTGGAAAAACTTGCACAAGAGAGGGAAGCTTTCAGGTAGCAGAGGGGATACTCGAGTTCCTGGCCCATATGAAGAATGGATTCGTGAGCGAGCTGTGAAGTTCCTTATGCCGTATCCAGCAGTTCAGCCATTGCATCCTCCTCCGGTAGAGGAGCCTACCACTGTGGACATTCAGGTTTACAAGCAGCTGATGGCGGAGAAAGAAGAGCTAGCAAGGGTTAAAGAGGCTTTAGAGCAGGAGAATGCCCAGCTTCGGCATGAAAAGATTGAAACAGGATATATTTCTAAGCAACAGGCTGAAACTCTGAAACATCTGAAGACTACGCTATTGGAATTGACTGAAACCAAGAAGCGTCTAGAGTTAGATGTCGACTCAGTTAGTAGTGTGTTGGCCACCAAAAAGCAAGAGCTGGAAAGGGCCTACACAAAGCTAGCCAAGTTCAGAGAACACTGGGATCGCACTATGACCAAGCGCAAGGAGCGAGAAGAAGAGCTGAAGACACAGATTGCTCAGTTAGAAGAACAGGTCAAAGTGAAGAATGAAGAGCTTGAAGAAGAAGCCTGTCGCCGATACGAAGCCGAGCGCAAGTTGACAGATGCCATGAAGAATTTAGAAGATTTCCAGCATAGAGCAGATGCCAAGAGACCCAAACCTGGGGGCAGTGCCAATGATAAGGCTTGGGAAGACTTTGTCAGAGACATCCAGGGGACAGTCAGGAAGAGGGATCGACTGATAGAAGGTTTGATTTATCAACCAGATCACGCAGAGACAAAGAAGATGGTCGAGGACTTCCGCAACCGTACCCGTATTTGATTTCTCTTGTATTCTGTATGTTGAGATCACCACCAGGCATGTTGGCTGGGATCCTCTTTGTCATATCAGCTGTATGGAGCATAGTTATGTAACTTCTTGACAAGACTGTTATTCTAATCAATATATGAGGGTTTTTTTCCAAATATTGTCTCTATGGTTTATCTCGTCTTGCTACCACTGACACTGGAATTGGAGGGAAAATATCTCCAATGCACACATGCACGTTAGCATTTTTGTATTTCTGTTTGCATAAATCATATTGCATAGCATTTAGCAGGTCAAAGCACTTATCCAGCCTTTGTTTTCACCAGACCGTGATTCTCGGGGAATTGTTTGAGGCAAGAGTGGAGTGTTGAAGACGACCAAGGGGTTGGAGCAGATTTAAGCAGAATCAAGCAGTGTAGTCCGTTGCAGGTAATTGGCAACTATGTCTGAAGGCAATTTCCAGGCTCCTAACACCCAGGCAGGGTTTACTGTGGCGTCCAACCATCAGTATGATTCTATGGAAGGCTTCCCGCAAGCGAACAACCTTACTGCAGACCAAGTTGTGCAGCCAACTGTTGAGAACCGAGACCAGCATGAGCAGTTTATTGCCCGAAATGAACAGTGTCCTCCCATTAACAATCAATGTGTTGCTTTCCCTGGGATGAATTACCGGAGAGATATTCCAATGACCGGGTTAGTAGATCCAAGAGCTCTTGACTATGGTAGAAGAGTCCGAGTGTTGGAAGAGCAAATGAAAGCCTTGGAAGCGAAAGATGCCGTTAACCTGGATGCTGTAGCCATGTGCTTGGTCCCTGACCTCGTGTTGCCGTACAAGTTCAAAATGCCGGAATTTGAAAAATACACAGGAGATAGCTGTCCGAAGTTGCATTTGATGATGTTCTGTCGGAGGATGACTTCGTTTGTGCGAAATGACAAATTGATGATCCATTGCTTTCAGTATAGCCTGACTGGGGCATCGTTGAGATGGTATATGCAATTGGAAAGTAATCAGATTCGATCTTGGGTGGATTTAGCCAGAGCTTTCATGAAGCAGTACGATTACAACTTGGATTTGACTCCTAGTCTCGTAGATCTGCAAGGATTGTCTCAAGCGGAGAATGAATCATTCAGAGCGTATTTGCAAAGATGGAAAGAATTGTCTGCTAGTGTTCAACCACCGCTTCCGGAAAGAGAACTGGTTGACATCTTCCTGGGTACTCTGAAAGGCCATTATTTTGACAAATTGTTCAGTTGCACAAACTTTGTGGGCCTGATGAGGCTGGGAGAGGTTGTTGAGAGAGGACTCAGGAGTGGAAAGTTTCGAGGTGTTCCTTGCATCCCAGTTAATAAGATTGAGTCAGTTGTCAGTTCTCAAGAAGAGTGGGAAAGAGATGATGTCACCTCAGAATCTCTAGCATCTCAGGATCAGTTTTCAGACACTTCAAGTCAACGATCATCCTATCGCCGATCGCGTCAGCATGCTCCACGAAGACCAAGGAAGCCTGAAAGGCAGTTTACTCAGCTACCGGTATCATACAGTCAGTTGTTGCCAGATTTGGTCAGAAGCGGATTGATAGTGCCGAAAGAGACTAAGCCGGTAATTCCACCTTATCCTCCAGGCTTTGATGCCAGCGCCCGCTGTGAGTACCACGCTGGGGCACAGGGGCATTCAACGAATGATTGTAAAGTGCTTAGAAGTCAGATTCAGGATCTGTTAGACTCTAGCCGTATTTGCATCACTCCTCAAGGTTGTGTTCAGATTAATGATTTTCCGTCTTCTAGTTGTGCGGGTTCGTCAGTTAATGTCATGGAAGACTCCACAGGAAGTGTGTGCTCTGAAGATTGCCAATCAGAAAGTTCGGTTGTATGGGAGAAATTTCTAGAGGTTTTCGCGTCGGATGCCGCATCTGTTTTCTCTGCTTAATCCGTTTAGCTTTTTGTGCATCAGTATTTGTCGACCACCACCAGGATTGTTGGCTGGGGTCGTTATATTCAGACTCAGTGTGCTTACCTGCTGATTTTGTTGGTTGTACATGTGTGGGAGATGTTCATCTGTGTGCTTATAGCTTGAGTTTCTCTTTGTCTCGTTATGAATATGTGTTTGCTTTCTGCGCTGCATTATTATTTAGCAGGTATATCAGAACTGTGGGCCTTATTTCCTCATCATCCAGTTTGTTGCAGGAATTCCTTCAGAGATATGGAACAGAATCAGTTTGAATTGATCGAAGTCCGAAGCCAGCTGGAGCAGATGATGAGAGACATGCAAGAGATGCGTTCAGAGCAGAAGATTCTCAAAGAGGAGAACAGTCAGCTGAAGACCCAAGTGAGCTTGATCATGGAGGTAGTCAAGAATGTGCTTAGGAAAGAAGACGATCAGCTATTTGAAGCCGCAATGAAGAAGCTCGCGCCGTCTGTGCATGTGGAACCTGAGCAGCAACAGAGGATACATTCGGCTCAACAGAGGATCCAGGAAGGGAAGCCAAGGAGAATATTTGAGGCACCACCTATGGCATATGCGGAGCTCTTGCAGATCTTATTGAGGTTTAATCTGGTTGAGAAAAGAACGTTGTCACCACCAACAAAAGCGTTTCCTCAGGGATACGATGCCAATAAGCAATGTGATTTTCATTCCGGGGCATTCGGACATGACATCGAGGGATGTCATGCTTTCAAACACAACGTTCAAGACCTGATTGACTCGCACGATATTGAATTCACGCCGGGCGGCGTAGCTGTGCACATTGCTCCTGTCTCGATCGATGTTAAAATGACAGATGTTTCCAAAGCTGTAGTGGGTCAGAAGCGTATCCTGGACTCCATGGTGTCAGAATCTCCAGGCCCACAATTGTTGCCTATTCCTGGGGCAGATCTGAGAAAGCAAATGGCTAAGCATAAGGAGAGCGTTAATCAATACATCGAAGATCAAGAAGCCGATGTTGCATTTGATACGAATGGTGCTCAAGGGTCAACCCGATACCGGCAGCAGCAGCCTCAGCAACAGAATAATCGGGGGTATAAAAGAGGTCAGAATCAAGGTCCTTTGGCAAGCCGTCATTTGGAAACTCCTCCTATACCATACGCACAGCTTCTGCAGACATTGCTTCAGCTCCAATTGGTTCGTAAAAGGACATTGGCTCCCTTAACGGGACCACCACCACCGGGGTACGATGCTGACGCTACTTGCGAGTTCCATACCGGGGCACCAGGCCATACGGTTGAGAACTGTAAAGCATTTAAGCACAAAGTGCAGGATCTGCTTGATAGTGCAGCAATCAGCTTTGGACCGGGAGGTCCCCAAATCATCTGAATGAAAGAGGAAGAGCTCTATAGTTTGGTTGAGTCGATTGAAAGCAGATCAAGACAGCATCGGATTGCCTCTAATAAAGATAGCTGGTTCAGCAGCAGGGCAGATGTGAAAAGCCCAGTTCTCGGAAGCTAGCATATTTCCTTTGTTTTAGCTTGTCATTTCTTTACATTTGTAATTGCTTTCCTGTTTGAATTTGTAAATTTGTTTGTAAAACTTGGTTGTTTTCATTCAAATTGATGATAATGAAATAAATGTGCATGTTTTGATTGAATCCATTCGTGTTCACTAACTGTTTTGCAAATATCCAACGCTTGGTTAAGAAGAATTTAGGGAGGATGACGAAAATGACCGACATGCAACTACCGATATTGTATGCTTTTGAAATAAAACTTGCTGATGATGTACAGGCATTGCTTCAAATCCCTAAACACCGGAGATATAAGGAAGATAATCCCTTGTCAACCCCTTTGAGCCTTGTAGTAGGAGTTCTTTCTGAAAACGAAAAACCCTCAATCTTAACCTGGGGCAGGGTAGGTGTTAGCTGATTTGACCAAGCGTCCAAATTGCAAGAGGAGTGTCCGTTCGAGGATCAATCACACCCCTAGAGGTCGTGCCTAAAAGACCACAATGGTTCAATCAGGAGTGGGACAGCCACATCATTTCCCAAAGAGTCAGACAACCAGTGTCACACGACTTGTTCAAAAGCAAAGAAGAATGAAAAAAAATCAAAAGCCCGCTAAGTCAAGAAAATTTCAAAACAAATGACTTAGGCAAAAATGAGGGCATCCCGCTGGACTAAAAAATCAAAAGAAACTCAAAAGGAGTCAGTCCAGGCAAAAGTTAGGGATATGAAAAGAAAAAAAATGAAAAGGATCAAAAGAAAAATCCTCGATGAAAATACAAGTCGTGTGACCACAAGTGTCAAAGACGAAAGGTGAGTGGCTGTCACTCCCAAATCCAAAAGTCTCTCGAACTATCATTCCTATTTTTTTCAGCCTCTGAGAGGTGAGCGCCAAGGTCAAATTAGCTAAACGTAGGATGGGAGAACATCAAGGAGAACGGGTGGGTTAGAATAAACTTCGAGCCTTTATCCTTTCTTTCAAAACCATGAACCTGACCACATTACAACCTTCAAAAGACCTAATTGAAGCAGGGTGTTTCGAAAGCATACTCCGGTAAAGGTCGTGTCGATTCTGACTCCTAAAAAGGTTCCTCTTACCATGATGATATTGATGTTGACGAATGTTTTGTGCATCATATACCATAAACTGTTTTTTCCTTTTCCCAGTGAACAGATTGGATGTCAAAGCTGTCATATGTGTTGCATTAATACATCTTTTATGCATAACAACTTGTTTTACTTGCAAGTAAGCGCTTGTCAGCAGAAAAGCTTCCTACAATGGAAAGTATGGTCAAGATAGAATGCAGAACGCCCGAAGATTCCGAGAACAGGGGCAAGCTTTATTGTGATCCCCAGTCAGGTCATTTTTTCGAAGTCAGTTATTCTGGGGCAATCAGGTTGAGATTCAGGCGAATACGGTCAAGAGCGCTACTCTGAATCAGATAATCGAGGCAAGGTCATTGCAGTCAGGGGCAGACCATCTTAAGCACGCAAAGGTTGCGCGAGAAGCATTCAAGGTGAAGTATCTCTCCGAAGTTCAGAACGCTGAGGCATATCATATCAGACCATCAAGGAACAGATTTGCAGATTTCCTTTCAAGGACTATCCCCACAGAGGTCCCGTAGGCTGCGGCATATCAGAAGCGAAAGAATTGTTGTTCTCCGTACCTACAGGGTCATACAAGAGTTATTCGAGCAGATGCAGTCGATTTTCGAGAGCGAGATGAATGCGGGAAGTCGCGTTACTATCCCTTGACTCTTCACTAAAAGGCTGTGTATTCAGGAAGAATATTTTCCAGCGGCAGTGGTACCTGACCCAGCAAGATAGCTTAAGAGCTCAAATCCATGTTTGCGATTACTGTGAAGCCCATCCGTGTTGGCGCATCCATATCCAGATCCGAGCTTCATCAGAGCGCAGGAGGATTCCCTCCCTTGCCTCCAGCAAAGTCCAATTTGCCATCGGCATGGATAAGCTATCCCCCAGAGAAGTCTAATCATATTCGGCACGTCTGCTATGCCACAGCGGAATTATATACCCCAGCAGGGTATTACTTCGTCAAGGTGTTCGGTAAAGTTCCCAATATCCCCAGCATGGTTGATTTCACTCTCCCAGCATTTATTTTGCTAGGACGATTCAGTGATATCCGGGTTTATCCCCAGCGAAGTTGGCCTCGCCTTCAGCATTTATTTTGCTGAAGTGGTTCTCTGTACCCGGCCTTCTCCGGCAGCTCGAGCCTGCTAGCATATTGCATGCATCATCATATTTGCATCATACTTGCATATCATTGTCAAAATGCGTAGCATTTCCATCCAGGATGGAGCATTACGCTGTAGAAAGATTAAAGCATTTGCATATGCATACGAAGCATAAGTCAGGTTTTCTATCAGCTTCACATGACGCGTGAATTACTCTGTGATCAGTTCAGGGGCATTTATCCAGCAACAGTGTTCAGACAGTTCAGCGGATTAGTTGTATCAGATCATACAACAATTATGCTTTAAGCAAGCAGTCATCTGATATCGACAGACTTTTCTTCCCGTCAATTCATATTGGCGATGTGTTCCTCCAATGAGTGGATTTCTCCGTCTATCATTAGACGTCTGGAGTACGAATGTGGTTTTCTTTCCGTCTATCCATAGACGATGTGAAGTTGCGGGTGATCGCAGTAAGATTTCAAGAAGGGGTTTCCCCAGGACATGCTTTCCTTACCGTCTATCAGTAGACGATGTGAAGTTTTGGGTTGATTTTCAATGGAGCTCAAAATAGAGCTGTTCTAATAAGTAGCTTTCCTTTCCGTCTGTCAGCAGACGATGTGAAGTTTCGAGCTATTGTTCAGCGGGTTTCTTATTGCCAGATCATACATATGATGAGGTGTTTCCCCAGCGAGTCTTCTCCGGCTATCCTTAGTTGTTGAGGGGTTTCAAAATGATTTTGAATATCGGTTCTCTTTCTGGTTATTGGATGAGATGACGTTTAAGAGGGACTTTTCTGACCATCAATCCCTATTGATGACGAGGCTCTTCGAAGAATGTTCAGTTTGCGTGATCGTTGATTCTTATTGACGACATGATTCTTTAAAAGGTGGTTTTCTTCCCGTTAGTCCATACTGACGATGTGGCCCCTTCAAGGATATTGATCTTTCCATCAATTCCCGTAGACAGAAGGATTCTGAAATTCAAAGGATGATGTTGAATCGCGTTATGGTGTCTTTCCGTCTATCTTTAGACGATGTGAGTATGGAGATTATGGTAACTTTCCGTCTACTCTTAGACGATGAGAATAATGATTTGTTCATCAATCAGGATGATACCGTCTACCCTTAGACGATGAGAATAATGATTTGTTCATCAATCAGGATGATACCGTCTACCCTTAGACGATGAGAATATTGATTCGTTCATCAATCAGGATGATCCCGTCTACCCTTAGACGATGTGAATAATGATTTGTTCATCAATCAGGATGATTCCGTCTACTCTTAGACGATGAGAATATTGATTCGTTCATCAATCAGGATGATCCCGTCTACCCTTAGACGATGTGAATAATGATTTGTTCATCAATCAGGATGATTCCGTCTACCCTTAGACGATGTGAATAATGATTTGTTCATCAATCAGGATGATGCCGTCTACCCTTAGACGATGTGAATATTGATTTGTTCATCGATCATAATGATTCCGTCCACCCTTAGACGATGTGAATTGGGAGATTAATGTTGTCTTCCCGTCTATCATTAGACGAAGTGAGTATTCAATCAGGGTGTCTTCCCGTCCATCTTTGGGCGATGTGAGTATATTTCTTCCTGCCTATCAGTAGGCAATGTGAAAGAATCAAGTATTTTGTTGCAGCCCTCAGGGTTTGTTACATGGGGTATCACAAGCAACGGGTATTCAAATCAGGAGTTCTTTATCAGATGATTAATCAGTTTGGTGCCGCAATGACTAGACTCGGTTTTCTGGACTTTATTCCCCAAGCAGTTTACAGTATATGCTCGCGGTTGGCAAATTTTCGGGTTTTATTTGTATTCAACCGTCTCGTACCTCTGAATGTTTGAAGGCTGAGCGCTCTTCAAACCCTTCAGGTCCAAGTCGCTTGAATAGGGGCAGCTGTTGCACCCTAAAATTTGACCAACCAATTCTCCTATCTGACTCATGGTTTAAATTCATATTCACAGCTCAGATGTATGATTTTTGTGCACAAGCAGGGGATATCAGAGTTTACAGCTTGATTTTTGTCTATCAGATGTGGCAGATCCAGTCCAGATTATCGGGGTTTTATTTTCGGGAAATTGTGCGCTCCTCGGTGATTTTTCAGTGATTTTAAGGATATTCGGATGCCCGGGGATACCTGTTCGATTCGATCTGGTCTCGTGCGCTTTTATGGGGGTCATTTGCATTCATCTGCATTTTTAAGATTTTTAATAGGCTTTTGTGAATTTTTAATAGGCTTCATAGATTTTTCTGGAATTTAAATAGGGTTTTTGAATATTTTAATAGCTTAATTCTCTTTTTAGAATTTTATAGAATATTTTAAATAGATTTTAATCATTTGTAGAATTTTAAATAAGATTTTAAATGGTTTTATCTTTTTAGAATAATATAGCTTTTCTTTTAATAATAGCTTAGAATTTTTCTATAGATTTTAAATAGGTTTAATAGTTTTTGGATAATATAGAAAATAATATAGTTTTTTCTTACTAAGTGATAGATTTTGATTAGTTTTAAATAATATTAGAATGTTAATAGAGTTAGTAGAGATATAGAATTAATTAGGTTAATTGACTTTTTAGAGTTTAATTAGGTTAATCATGTTTTAGATTTAATTAGATTGATTAGAGTTAATTAGGTTTAGTTAACTGTTTTTTTTTTTTGTTCAGTTTTTTTGTTACAGTTTTATTCATTTTCGAATGGGCCCATAGGTGTTTTTTTTGGTAAAGCCCAATTCCCATCAGATTTCATCAGCAAAAACAATGGTCCAATTCAGCCCAGTTCGTTCCACCATTTTCCAGCAGGGTCCAGAAGTGTCCAGAAGCTTCCAACGTTTTTCAGTGTAATAAATAGAAGTGACACGTGTTGCGCAGAAGGAGGCCCCACGTTTTTTGCGCTGATCACGCCACGCCACACTGAGAACGGTCCCACCTGTCCCCCACTCCCTCTCTCTCTCAGCGCATGTGCGCCACTTGGCACCCAGCCATCACTCACCGGAGCCTCGCCTGGAAACCTACCGGCGGCCATGCAAACGCCCTAGCAACCAACCGCCGGCGACCTCAACTAACTCCGGCCACCACCTAACCACCAAAATCTCCAGAATCCCCAGATCTTCATCTTCTTCCCAGATCTCCACCGTCTCCACCTCGCCGGAATCATCAACCTTCATCCACGTTTTCCAGAATCCGCTCATACCTTCATCCATCTTCAAGCGACTTTTCCAGAAATCGTCTCAGATCTTCATCATCCATCAAGATTTTTCCAGAACAACATTCATCCTTCATACAAAGATTTCCAGAACACTCAACCTTCATCATTCTCCAGCAAGATTCCCCAGAAAACATCATCTGCGTTCAATCTTCAAGTCACAAACCCAGGAACTTCGAACCGCGTCCAATCTTCAAGCAAATTTTCCCAGAACGTCATCTTCAAGAGCCATCCTTCAAGTTCATCTTCGCTCCATCTTCGTACGCGATTGAGATCTTCGTTGAAGGGATTTCATTCTCCAATACGATCCAGTTCGCTCAAATATCTCCAGGTATGCTTGCTAAAACTCCTTACATGTTCTTCTTTAGAGCGTGTCGCTTTCAGTGATCCATGGAGTAGTTAGGGTTTTTTTTAGGAAGTGATTTGGTGCGTGGTTGTATGATACTGGGATTGGAGAATGATCTTGATAATGTGTTTGATGGTGGGGATTGAGATTTTCTTGAGAGAGATACGAGGGTTTCAGAAGGTTGTGTGGGATGAATTGCAGAGATAGGATGAGAGGAAGATGACGGAGCGGCGCTAGGGTAGATTGATGAACAGTGCCAGAGAGAGGTTAGGGGGAAGATAGTTTTGGTTAGGTTTGGTTCTGGATTAGGGTTTGGGGTATTGGGCTAAGCCCAAAAGCGTGTTTCTGACGCTACACCCCCAAACTGCTTGTCCCCCCCTGGCGTGTGGAAAGTCTGAGTGAGTGAGTTGGGCCTTAGGCCCCAGATTTACTTCCTGCACCCCCTGGGCGTAGCCCATAATGAAAACAACTGAGAATATTGCTAGTGCTGCACCCCCATAGGTTTTTCTTCTGATTTGCTTGATCTCAAACATGGGCCTGCGCCCAACTGCTAATGGCACCCCCCATTGAGGGCCCAATGTAGATAGTAACCTGAATGCTTGCTGATGGAACCCCCTCCATGTCATTTTCTTTCAATTTCTTTTATATTTTCACATTAAATAAATCATAATGAATTTGAGATAATTGTTTTTTAATAATTCTTGTTTCTACCATTTCATGAAAAAGGTTAAGAAAATTAAATAAAAATAAAAAAGACATTTTATTTTAGTTTGTTATTTTTATTTCCTATTTTTTGTGCATATTTTCCAATTAATTGATTTTGTTTAATATTTTCAATGCATGCATATCATTAGAAAATTAGTAAAAAATGGTAGATTTAGTCAAATAATTCCGTTCTTTTTTCTGTATACTCGTGATTCAGTGTAGAATTTTATAATGCAAAAATATTAGCTTAATCATGCATTTTCATTTTGATTGCATTTTTTCACTGTTATTGATGTTGAATAAACTGGTCTGTTGATATGTCTGGTTGCTGATTTTGATGCTTTCATCTGGTGTTGAATTTTGATCTGATTTTTTAGTATGTTACCCTAGAGCCATGTAGGTTTCCCAGTAGATTTTTGATAGATTTTTGTAGAGTATTCTGATAGGATTTGTCTGAGCCTGAAGATAGGGGAAGTCTTGATGACTTCTGACTTTGAAGTTCAACTACGGTTGAACTTCAGAGATAGTCTCCTGTGGTTTGTTGGCCTGTGGGTTCTTCTTGAAGGTGGGAGCTGATTGAAGTCCTGTTGGAGCTTGCAGAGTTGCTGTGGATTGTGGCTTAGTCTAGGAGCTTGTTGTCTGTTTGTGAGGTTCGAGATCCTGAAGTTTGAAGGGAGTTTATGGTACCTTCTTGAGGAAGGCACTATGAATGACTTTCATTCTTCCTTCTCACCTCTTTCGTAAGTATCCAATGATGTCGGAGCCGACTTGTGAGTTTAATTCCTCCTGAGGAGGAATATGAACTGATCACATGTTGTTGAGCCACATGGGATACGATTCCTAAGTGGAAGCCCCTTAGTACTTTCCTGAGGAAGGTCCTATGGGTCTATTCACTTAGTTCCACTAGTTTATCTAGGATTTCTTAAGTATCCAGTGATGTTGGAGCCAACTTGTGAGTTTAATTCCTCCTGAGGAGGAATGTAAACTGATCACAGTTGTTGAGCCACGTAGGATACGATTCCTAAGTGTCAGCCTCCTAGTACTTTCCTGAGGAAGGTCCTATGAGCCTGCTCACTTAGTTCCCCTAGTGCATATAGGTTTCTCAAGTATCCAGTGATGCCGGAGCCTTCATGTGAGTTTAATTTCTCCCGAGGAGGAATGTAAACTGATCACAGTTGTCGAGCCGCATAGGATATGACTCCTGAGTAGTAACCTCCTGGTACTTTCCCGAGGAAGGCACTATGAGCTTGTCTGCTTAGCTTCCTTTCTCTGGTAAGCTTGTTCTGAAGCTTGGAGATTGGGATTGATTCCTCTTGCTTAGGGTGTTGTATAGAGTTTTGTTTAGAGAATTATTAGGAGATTGTTTCAGGTTTGTTAGAGGCCCTGCTCAGGGTTAGTCTCTTTGTATTGTTTGACTTGTGTGATGTTATGTTGCATTAGACTTAGGTTCATCTAGATAGTTTCTGAGTAGGTGCATCTTAGAAGTAGACTTTGTGTGCATAAGAAGTTGAGGTGGCCCTCCTTCTGCTTGTTTGTTATTGCGTGGCTTTGCTTATTGGTATTTGGTAGAGCTGAGCTCCCTTGCCTTTGTGGTTTGCGGCCTTTTCGCCTTGTTTGTTTAGCTGTTGCATTCATGCATATTTTCAGTATTCATTTACGTTGCAGTTTCTTGTTTGTGGTTTAATCCTGTTGCCATGATCCCTTAGGAGCTCTGACTTCTCCGCTGCGGAGTTGTTATGATAGACATTAGGATGGCCAACCAGGTGTGATAGCAGTAGGTAGATTCCCCTGTTTCTCAGCTATAGTTTTAAGGTTTCCCTTTCCTTTCTGTAGGAGCTTTTGAGTAGCTTGACCCGTAGTTAGCTGAACTACAGCTGCTCTGATTCTTCGTTCCAGACGAAGATATGTAGGCATAGGATGCGATATCCTAGCGAGCACCCTAACGACTAACTTTTGTTCTCTCGCGGCTGTGCGATCGAGACTTTCCCGCTAACAACTAATTGTTATCCTTTTCTCTTGCCCGGGCGCATTTGAGACCAGATCATAGTTGTAGGTTCTAGAGCCTTAGAGACCAGTTTGTTTTCTCACTGCTGTGTGAGAGCCCCTGTTTACCCGTAGTTAGCCGAACTACGTTTGCTCTGATCTTTCATTTCAGATGGAAGTACGTAGGCACAGGACGCGATGTCCTGGCGAGCAACCTTTCCCCGTTTAGACGTAGGCAGTCGAACTACGTTGACTCTGACTTTCCCATTGCACGAGGGAATACGTAGGCCCAGAACACCGTATGTTCTGTCGAGTCCTGTCCTTTTATTTTCTTTTCAGACCAGCCATTAATGTAGATAGATAACACACCCTTTTACCTATAAACACCAAGCGTGGATCCCATCGAGTACGATGGACGTGAGGGGTGCTAATACCTTCCCCTTGCGTAACCGACTCCCGAACCCAGGCTATGGTTGCGACGACCATACCTTTTTCCCGTCTTTTGCGAGGTTTACTTCGAGCGTTTCCTTTCCCGCTCTGAGGGATAAATAACGCACGGTGGCGACTCTCCTGTCAAGCCGGCGCCGATTTTCGCAGTAGCGACACCTACCTCAGAACCTCAACACACCTGAACCATCCAACTTGAAATCACTATTGGAGTCTCTTCCCACTCCAGACATCACATCCACTAGCTTCACATCAAGCTTCTGACCTTCTCTGATCATATCCAAGAAATCATTGTTCACTTGCAATTTTCCCAACATCACGCAATCTACCGAAGTTTCGCGAACCATGCTCAAATATGTGAACTGCTTAATAAGCTCCATCTCTTTCACCATCATAGTCGACATATGAATCGCCTTCCTGCTCAAGGCATCGGCTACTACATTAGCCTTTCCCGGGTGATAACTTAGGCTAAAATCATAATTCTTCAAGAATTCTAACCATCTTCTTTGCCTCATATTCAGTTCTTTTTGGTCAAACAGATACTTCAGACTCTTATGATTGTTGAATACCTCAAACCTGGAACCATACAAATAATGCCTCCAGATCTTCAACACAAAAACCACTGCAGCTAACTCAAGATCATGAGTAGGGTAATTCCGCTCATGCACCCTCAGTTGTCGCGAAGCATACGCTACCACTTTACCACCCTGCATAAGAACTCCGCCTAAACCCATCTTAGACGCATCACAATACACCACAAATGGTTCACTCTGAAGGTGAGATAATACTTAGAAGGGGGGTTGAGTAAGTATGAAAGATTAAAAACTTAGAATAAAAACACAATTATTTTTATCCTGGTTCGTTGAACTCAACTACTCTAGTCCACCCTTCCTAGAGTGATTTGCCTTTCTCAACAAGGACTTAATCCACTATTTAATCAAACAGATTACAATAGTAACACCTAAGAACAACTATTCTTAGTCTTCTCAAGAGCTACTGATTCCAACTGAATCCTCTTAAGGAAATCCTTTACAATTAATGTAAATCTAATACAAGAGTAAGAATGCTTCTAAAAAGATTTTATCACAACAGTGATATTTCTCTTAAGTTTAAGTATAAATAATTCTAAGAATGAATATGAGAATATGAGAGCTTGAATGTTTCAATTTCTTTTCAGCAAAAATGTCTAACTGAAGAATTTGGTGGAGTCTTCCTTTTATAGGCAGCTGATCCAAGAAGAGCTGAGCGTTGAGAAGAGTGTCCCAAAAAGGTCTAAGCCTTTTTGTCTTCACATCAAGTGACCTTTCCTAGAAGAAGAAAGCACAGAAAAATCCTTTTTGTCTGTGTTCTTGTGTCTAGCATAAATGAGGAAAGAGACGTTTGATTTTCTCCAACGGATATATTCTTTGAATATTTCTTCTTCAGTTTTCAGCAAGTTCATCAGAGTCTGATTGGGTCAAAGTCTTCTAATGATGATCAGAACTATGCTAGATCAGAGTCTTCTGCAGCATGTGTGCTTTCAGCATGTTAAATATCAGAGCATATTTGAAACAGAACTTCAGTACTAGCAGCTTTAGTACTTTCAGAATCTTCTGTAGAAACTATGCTTTGAAAAACTCTTCATACAATGTTCTTCTTTGCTTCAGATGCTTTTGACTTGCTTCAGATCCTTCTGGAGCTTCTGCTTCAGAATCTTCTGGAGCTTCTTGCTTCAGATTCTTCTTGAGCTTCTTGCTTCAGATCCTTCTGGAGCTTCTGCTTCAGATTCTTCTGGAGCTTCTGCTTCAGAATCTTCTGGAGCCTACGCTCAGAATCTTCTGATGGCAGCAATCAGAATCTTCTAATGAGTGCATCTGGCGCTTCAGAGTGTAATTAATTTCTTGCATTCAATTCAGATTTGCTTCTGGAGTATCAATTTCTTTACTATCTGCAGTAAAACCTCTCAAGCAAATTTTAGAGTATATAATTCTTAAATACAAAATTTCCTAATAGTTATCATCAAAACATAGAGATATTATTAAGAACCAATCTGTGTTCTAACAATCTCCCCCTTTTTGATGATGACAAAAAGCATCAGAAATTTTGTTTAATTTAAAATATTAGAATTATAACTCCCCCTGAGATGATGAATCTCCCCCTGAGTTAAATACAGATAAGGAATAGAAACTTCCCTTTTGTCTTGAGTAAACTTCAGAGTTAGATCTTGTTTGTTCTTTTAACATTTGAAGGTCAAAATGTCTTGCAGATTTAAGATTCAGAGTTTGATAACAGTCAAATGATCTGAGAGACTCAGAGTTTCTTTTATAGAATTTACTTATCAAATGTTCTTAAATAGTCAGATTAAATGTTAGATAGAATAAATATGTCTGAAGTTTCATTCTGGTGAAGTTATATTAAACAGTTCAGATCTATATTTTCTCCCCCTTTTTTGTCATAAGCAAAAAGTAAAACTTTAAAAAGATAATTAAAAGGAAACAGTAAATAAGATAATTCAATGGAGAAAACTTTGATTCATTAAAAAGATCAAGAATACATAGGCAAACATCAGAAGATATAGCAATAAAGTACAGATGCAAACAACAGATGCAAAAAAAACATTAGAATGAAAAAAATCTAAGAGTGTTTGGACAAAAGCATCTTCAATAGATCTGTAATCTCAGAGGATGATTGCTCTTGCTTGGACATCCACTTAGCCATAGTTTCATTCTTTTGATCTTGCTTTGACATCCATTCTTTTATATCCTCAAACTTCATATCCTGCTTTTCCATCCAGGACTTGATCTCTGACTGGCCAGCTTCCAGAGCAGCAATCTTATCTTCAAAATCTGGATGTTCTTTCTTTAACTTAGATGAAGAAGTATGATTAGGTTCTGGAGCTTGAACAGAGTCAATTTCCATTGGTTCTGTAGAGTCTGGAGCAGTGGAGTTAGAAGGAGGGTCTACTAGAGTCATAGCCAACGGATTTTCCTCAGATGCAATGTCAGTAGATTCTGTTGAAGGTGGAGGAGCATCTGTAAGGAGCAGAGGATCAGATTTCTTGACAGTCCAGAATAGAGTCCTTGCAGCCTCAGCAAATCTGAGCTTCGCATCATCAGAACAGATGTTCTTCAAATTTGAGGCCACAGAGTTGAATCTGTTGATGAATCCATTCCAGATGATGTCAGATTCTTTGGCATCCATTGTTGCTGAGCATTTCTTCTGAATAGTACCTAAATACAACTGTATTTCATGCAAAAAAGTTTGAAATAAATTATTAACATTAAGTCTGGGCTTAGGATGTAACAGAGTTTCCAGAGTTACAGGTTTAGGTTTGAGAGTTGGTGGAAAAATTGATTTTTGGATGGAGATTAGAGGAGGAGGATAGTATGGAATGAAAGGTATCTCAGGAGCTTTTTCTTTGGATCTGATTAAGGCATTTAACAGATGAGGTTTTGCTCTGGTGTGAAGGGTAACTACATCAAAAGGTTGATTTGAGTAGGTTTGGAAGGAAGATTTGGATGGTTCATCAGATGCAACATTTGTATCAGATGTAATTGGCAGAGCTGAAGCAACAGCTTTATCAGATTTTGCAGAACATGATATAGTTGCTAAGGATCCTACATCTGACATGGATTTTATATAGTCAAGAATCACAGATGGAAGGGTCATGGTGAGTTTTGGTTTCAGAGGGTTGATGGGGTCAGATGGATCAACTCTATCATAAAAGTCTTTGAGTTTGAAGCCATAAGCCAAATTATGAAACAGAGAAGATACTTGAGCACAAGATATAGAAGATCTTGGATTTGAATTTGGAATCAATATTTCAGATGATGGTGCTGGTGTGGGAATAGGATCTGGAATGGGAGCTTTAGAAGGTATAATGGGTTCAGGTTGGTTTACCTCAGAGTATTTTTGAGATGGAGAGATTAGAAAATCTGGGTGGAGGTCTGATTCTGAGGAGTTTGAGGAGGTGGTTGGTGTGCAGGAAGTAGAAGATACTTGAAACACAGTTTTTAAGGGTGTGACATCAAGAACTTCTGTTTCAGGAATGTGGGGTTCAGAAGTGTTGGTTGGTTCTGAAGGAATTTCAGATGGTTTTGATGGTTGTTCTGAGATGGGTGAATCTGATGGAATAGTGATTGGTTCTTATGAAACTTGAACAGGTGTTATCTTTGTAGGTTCAGATGCAGTGGATTCAGATGATTTTGATGGTGGATTATCTGATGGTGGTTGATGTTCAGAGGCTTTTTCTGATGAAGGTTCTTGTGGTTTTTCAGGTTGTTGTTCTTGTGGGTGCTGTTGTTGTTCAGATGCCTTTTGTTTAGGTGGTTCAGAAGATTTTTGTTGTACAGAAGGTTGTGGTTGTTGTTCTGTAGGTTGTTGATCTGTGGGTTGATTCTGAGAAGATTGTTTTTGAGGAACAAACTGTTTGATTTGGATTTTTGGTTGAGATGATTGTGGTTGAGATGTTGGTGTTGGAACAAAAGTTTGTTTTTGTGGTGATTTAGAACTAGGAGCAGTAACAGAAGTAGTTTGAGTAGAGGGTGGTTTTGGAACAGACTTAATATTAGAGTCATTTATAACAATTGTATTTGCAGAAGATACAAAAGATTTAGTACCTTTTATCTTGATCCTCTTGGCTGGTATAAAAGAAGTGTCTTCAGATTCTTTTCTCTTCAAGAGCTTCTTTGGCTTCTCAGCAATCTTGACCTTCTTCTGAACAGGTGCAGCTTCTGTTGCTGGCTGAGTCCTCTTTCTTTTAAGTTGAGCTTCTTCTTCTTCTTCTGCATCAGGTAGGGGTTGTCTTGCTAGTTGTATCACGTTTTCAGGAACAGGCTTTCCTTCCTTCTTACATTCATCAATGTACATAACCACAATGTGTCTTGGCTCTTCAGCAAAGAACAGTGGAAAGTCATCTACAGGAACCCTCTTCTGACTGAGTTCAGACACATTCAGCTTCTTGGGAGCTGTTGTGAGTTCATCAACTATTTTAAGTCTCTGAAGACTTTTAGCATTCAGAGGCTTTCCCATTATGAATTCCAATTCCTCTGTAACTCCAGCAGCGTACAGAGCAGAGACCAATCCATTCTCAGTGAGAAGATCTGAGATCAACCTTCCAAAAGGGATCCAGGTTCTGATCTTCTGTCCTTTTTCCTTCACATACTTTCTAGATCCATTTATATGGTTCCACAGATGCATAAAAAGAATATATGGAAGATCTACCTTGGTGCTCTGACTGAGGCAATACATGAAATAGAGCTGTTCATTATTGACATAGTCTGGAGAATTAGTTGACTTCCTATGATGGATGCATCCCATGAAGATCTTGGCCCAGATCTTGTAGTCAGGCTTCAGATCCTTGAATTTGTTAGAAGCTTGACCAGCAGTCATCACTTCTTCATACACCTCATCCATGTCCACACGCCCAGCTGGCAAGTGAGAAACACCATCTGTTTCTTCATATCCAATTAATTTTCTGATCAGATCTTCTGTGATAATGATTTCTTTTCCTAGTACAGAAGATAGGATGAATTTGGGGTAAACTGAGGCATGGATCCAGAATTCTTTCACAAGGAGGGGGTAAACTGGTCCAAAGAGTCTACCAAAGTACTTTACCCATCCTTGAGCACCAATGATAAAACGAAATTCAAAGCCATTTTCTGCAAGTGAATCAAATTCTACCATGGATTCACACAAAACCTCCAACTTCTCAACAGGAGTTAAAAGAGTTCTTTTAGGAGGAGAGTAAGGAGAAACACCCATGTTTGCAGAAGTTACTACAGCCATTGAAGATTGGAATTGAGCAGCTGTTGATGATGAAGTTGTCATTGAAGAATGCTTTGTCAAACGCTTAAGTTTAGGGTTTTTATGCAGAGCGAAAAGAAGATGAAAACGCATATAATTTTCTAAGATTGTAAAAAGTGTGAAAGTGAAGACAAGTCATGTATTTATACTAAAACACTCAGGCATACCATCAGTCAGAATTTGCACGTTTTAACAAGCATTAAATGAAAAGAATAATAATCATTTCAAACATTAATTGCTTCTGACAATTTGGGGGGGAAATCAAGATTTTCACTATTCAAACTTCACCTCAAACGTCTCTTCAGTAATGTACACGCCACCTTTTCAGATTTGGTGTGACACGTGTTTGCTTGCATGTGTTCTGAATTCTCTTGAGAAATGAAACGTTAGCCAACGTTCAGATCTTCTAAAGATTGTTAGTTCAGAGTTTCACAAAAGAAATATTGAGCAGAATAAATAAGCAATCAGAAGAAATACTTTAGAGCATCAGGCATTTTAGCATCTGTGAAAATTTGCTTCTGACAAATATCATTCTGGACAAAAATCCATACCAATATTTTTCAGAATAAATTTGAATCTATCTTCAACAAGGGGTTTTGTAAAAATATCTGCCCATTGATGATCTGTATCAACAAAGGCTAAATTTATGATTCCCTTCTGAACATAGTCTTTGATGAAATGATGCTTAATTTCTATATGTTTTGCCTTAGAATGTAAAATGGGATTCTTGGACAAACATATAGCAGAAGTATTATCACAAAAGATAGAAATGTTACTTTCAAAAATTTGATAATCTTCTAGTTGACTTTTCATCCAGAGCATCTGCGTGCTACATCCAGCAGCAACAATATATTCTGTCTCTGTGGTTGAAAGTGCAATTGTGGGTTGCTTCTTGCTGTACCAGGAGATTAGATTTCTTCCTAGAAATTGACAACTTCCAGAAGTACTTTTTCTTTCCACTCTGTCTCCAGCGTAGTCAGCATCACAGAATCCAACTAATTTGAAATCATCAGATTTTCTGTAACACAAACCCACATTAGAAGTACCTTTCAGATACCTTAGAATCCTCTTGACAGCTGTCAAGTGTGATTCTCTAGGATCTGATTGGAATCTAGCACACAGACAAACACTGAATAATATGTCAGGTCTAGAAGCAGTAAGATAAAGAAGAGAGCCAATCATACCTCTGTAGAGCTTCTGGTCTACTTTCTTACTTACCTCTTCCTTGCCAAGTGAGCTAGTAGGATGCATGGGAGTCTTTGCCAACTTACTATCAGCCATGTTAAATTTCATCAGAAGTTCTTTAACATATTTGGTCTGATGTATGTAAGTGCACTCTGGAGTTTGATTGACTTGGATTCCTAGAAAAAATCTGAGTTCTCCCATCATGCTCATTTCAAATTCTGCCTGCATACATGTAGCAAACTCCTTTCCAAGCATAATATTTGTTGATCCAAAAATAATATCATCTACATAAATTTGACAAATTAGAAGATCTTTCTTAATTGATTTACAAAAGAGTGTTGTATCCACTTTGCCTCTGATGAAATTTTTCTCCAGAAGAAAATTGCTCAATCTCTCATACCAAGCTCTGGGAGCTTGTTTTAATCCATATAGAGATTTCTTTAATTTGAAAACATGATCTGGAAATTTTTCATTTTCAAAACCAGGAGGTTGGTAGACATAAACTTCTTCTTCTATAATGCCATTAAGAAAGGCACTTTTAACATCCATCTGATACAGAGTGATGTTATTTTGTGCAGCAAATAAAATAAGAAGGCGTATAGATTCTAACCTTGCCACTGGAGCATATGTCTCAGTGTAATCAATACCTTCTTGTTGACTGTACCCTTGAGCAACCAGCCTTGCCTTATTCCTTTCAACTTCTCCTTTCTCATTTAGCTTATTTCTGAAGACCCATTTTGTACCAATTATATTGAATCCTTGAGGTCTTTGAACTAGATCCCATACATCATTTCTGGTAAATTGATTTAGCTCTTCTTGCATAGCAATAATCCAATCATTGTCTTGCAGAGTTTCATCTACAGAAGATGGTTCAATTTCTGACACCAGTCCAAATAGTGATGCTTCAGATGATCTTAGAAAGGATCTTGTTCTGATGGGATCATCCTTCTTTCCAATAATGACATCCTCTGGATGAGAAGCTTTAATTCTGGATGATGATCCTCTAATAGTTGATTCTTCAGAAATGTTTAGATTATTCATCTGAGAAGTTAAAGGAGTAGCATCTGGCGTTGCTTCTGGATCCTTCACTTGAATTTTGTATGCTTCTGGAACTTCAGAGTCAATGAAGACTACTTCCCTATCTGCAGAGTTTTTAGACTGCTTTGGCTTTTCAGAGCCAAGCTTATCATCAAATCTGACATGAATGGATTCTTCCACAATCTGTGTCTCAGTGTTGTATACTCTGTAGCCTTTAGAGCGTTCAGAATATCCAAGCATGAAACACTTCTGTGCTTTGGAATCAAACTTGTTCAGATTTTCCTTAGTATTTAACATATAGCAAATACATCCAAAGGGATGAAAATATGAAATGTTGGGCTTTCTGTTCTTCCACAGTTCATAAGGAGTCTTTTTCAGAAGAGGTCTTACAGACACTCTGTTCTGAATGTAACAGGCTGTGTTGATTGCTTCTGCCCAAAAGTGTTTTGCCAGATTTGTCTCATTGATCATGGTTCTGGCTATTTCTTGCAGAGTTCTGTTTTTCCTCTCTACAACTCCATTTTGTTGTGGAGTTCTAGGACAGGAAAAATCATGAGCAGTGCCATTTTCAGAAAAATATTTTTCAAAATATTTATTTTCAAATTCACCACCATGATCACTTCTGACTTTTATAATTTTGAAATCCTTTTCATTCTGGACTTGCTTGCAGAAGTCAAAGAACACAGAATGTGACTCATCCTTGTGTTTTAAGAACTTTACCCATGTCCATCTACTATAGTCATCAACAATGACTAATCCATACTTCTTGCCTCTGATGGATGTAGTTTTCACTGGTCCAAACAGATCAATATGAAGTAACTCTAGTGGTTTGGAAGTAGAAACAACATTTTTTGATTTAAAAGATGATTTTGAAAACTTCCCTTTTTGGCATGCTTCACAAAGAGCATCTGAAGTGAACTTCAGATTAGGGAGTCCTCTGACAAGATTAAGTTTATTAATCTGAGATATACGTCTCATATTAATATGGCCCAATCTTCTGTGCCAGACCCATTGCTCTTCATTAACAGACAAGAGGCATTTAACATTTTGAACTTTAAGTTCTGAAAGATTTATTTTATAAATGTTGTTTTTCCTCTTACCACTAAATAAGATAGAGCCGTCCTTTTGAATAATAGCTTTACAACATTTTTGATTAAAGGTAATATCATAACCATTGTCACTTAATTGGCTTATGGACAATAAGTTATGCTTTAACCCTTCAACAAGTAAAACATTAGTAATAGAGGGAAGTTTACCATTTCCAATGGTGCCAGATCCAATGATCTTGCCCTTCTGGTTCCCTCCAAACTTCACATCACCTCCAGATCTAAGTTCCAGGCTTTGGAACATAGACTTTTCTCTTGTCATGTATCGTGAGCATCTAGAGTCCAGGTACCATGATTGGTGTCCTGACCTTGCTGCTAAGAACATCTGCAACAAGAATTATTTTATTTTTAGGTACCCAGATCTTCTTGGGTCCTTTGAGGTTAGTTGGTTTGTAGGTTTGTCTAAACTTCTGTTTTTCAACATAATGTTTATTCTGACTTGCCTTGGGTTTAAACACATAAGTATTCTTCTCAGAGCTTGTGTGTTTAATGTCATTTAAGTGACCAAATTTAAATTGAGAATACATAAGTGTCTTCTTGATGAAAAGTTTGTCAACAGATTTTGGATTACTTCCAGATGAAGATTCATATCCAATACCTCTTTTGTTGTTCCCACTAACACCATAGATCATAGAAGCCATCTTGCTTCTATCTATGCTCTTAGTAAGGAATCTCTGAAAGCTAGAGTCATATTTTTCTAAAATGTTTTCACATGACTTAGTCTCAGATTCAGATTCTTGTTGAGTTATTTCAAAGTCATTTTTGATTTTCAGATTAATTTCTTTTTGCTCAACAAGTTCTGTCTTCAGAAGATCAATCTCATATTCAAGATTGCTTTTCAGCTTCTTGTATTTGAGTTTGATATTGTTATAACTTTTAAGAACTTCTGATAAAACTTTTATAAGTTCTTCTTTGGTAAGTTTAGCCATTACCTCTTCAGCGTCATCATCAGATTCAGAATCTGATTCATATCCTGAGGTTCCTTCCTCCTGATCTTCTGTGCTGGCCATCAGTGCAACATTAGCACATTCTTCTTCTGATTCAGAAGATGATTCAGATTCATCTGAGTCATCCCATGTTGCCATCAGAACCTTCTTCTTTTTGTTAAACTTCTTCTTGGGTTTTTCTTTTTGAAGTTTGGGGCAATCATTCTTGTAATGCCCAGGTTCTTTGCACTCATAGCACACAACTTCTTTCTTGCCAGATCTTCTGTGCCCAGAAGATTCCTTTCTATGATCAGATCTTCTGAAGTTGTTGAACTTCTTTCCCTTGTGCTTCCAGAGTCTGTTTATCCTTCTGGACAGCATGGATAACTCATCTTCTTCTTCAGAGCTTTCTTCAATAACCTGCAAAGCTTTAGCAGATTTATTAGATTTTAAGGCAACAGATTTACCTTTTTCTTTCTTCTGAGGTTCATCTTCCTCAAGCTCAATTTCATGGCTCCTCAGTGAGCTGATGAGTTCTTCTAAAGAGATCTTGTTCAGATCTTTAGCCATCTTCAAGGCAGTCACCATTGGTCTCCATCTGGTAGGTAGACTTCTGATGATTTTCTTTACATGATCTGATGTAGAGTATCCCTTGTCTAGAACCTTTAGCCCAGCTGTGAGGATCTGAAATCTGGAGAACATAGCTTCAACAGATTCAAAGTCTTCCATCTTGAAGGCCTCATACTTCTGGATCAGAGCCAGAGCTTTTGTTTCCTTGACTTGAGAATTTCCCTCATGAGTCATCTTTAAGGATTCAAACATACCAAAAGCAGTTTCCCTGTTTGTAATTTTTTCATACTCAGTATGAGAAATTGCATTCAATAATATTGTTCTGGCCTGGTGATGATTTCTAAAATCTTTCTTCTGAGCATCTGTCATAGATTTTCTATCTATCTTCTTGCCATTCCCATCTGTGGGATGAACATATCCATCTATGACTAGATCCCATAAATCAGCATCATATTCAAGGAAAAAACTTTCAATTTTGTCTTTCCAGTAATCAAATTTCTCCCCATCAAACATAGGGGGTTTGGTGCTGATTTTGTCCCTTTCTTCATATTTATTGTTAACATTGGATATTGTATTATCAACCATAGTAACAACTAAATATATATCAAAGTATTTCTCTCTGGATCTTTACTGACCCTGTTAAGTGGTAGCACACACAGAACCGGAGCTCTGATGCCAACTGAAGGTGAGATAATACTTAGAAGGGGGTTGAATAAGTATGAAAGATTAAAAACTTAGAATAAAAACACAATTATTTTTATCCTGGTTCGTTGAACTCAACTACTCCAGTCTACCCTTCCTAGAGTGATTTGCCTTTCTTAACAAGGACTTAATCCACTATTTAATCAAATAGATTACAATAGTAACACCTAAGAACAACTGTTCTTAGTCTTCTCAAGAGCTACTGATTCCAACTGAATCCTCTTAAGGAAATCCTTTACAATTAATGTAAATCTAATACAAGAGTAAGAATGCTTCTAAAAAGCTTTTATCACAACAGTGATATTTCTCTTAAGTTTAAGTACAAATAATTCTAAGAATGAATATGAGAATATGAGAGCTTGAATGTTTCAATTTCTTTTCAGCAAAAATGTCTAACTGAAGAATTTGGTGGAGTCTTCCTTTTATAGGCAGCTAATCCAAGGAGAGCTGAGCGTTGAGAAGAGTGTCCCAAAAAGGTCTGAGCCTTTTTGTCTTCACATCAAGTTACCTTTCCTAGAATAAGAAAGCACAGAAAAATCCTTTTTGTCTGTGTTCTTGTGTCTAGCATAAATGAGGAAAGAGACGTTTGATTTTCTCCAACGGATATATTCTTTGAATATTTCTTCTTCAGTTTTCAGCAAGTTCATCAGAGTCTGATTGGGTCAGAGTCTTCTAATGATGATCAGAACTATGCTGGATCAGAGTCTTCTGCAGCATGTGTGCTTTCAGCGTGTTAAATATCAGAGCATATTTGAAACAGAACTTCAGTACTGGCAGCTTTAGTACTTTCAGAATCTTCTGTAGAAACTATGCTTTGAAAAACTCTTCATACAATATTCTTCTTTGCTTCAGATGCTTCTGACTTGCTTCAGATCCTTCTGGAGCTTCTGCTTCAGAATCTTCTGGAGCTTCTTGCTTCAGATTCTTCTTGAGCTTCTTGCTTCAGATCCTTCTGGAGCTTCTGCTTCAGATTCTTCTGGAGCTTCTGCTTCAGAATCTTCTGGAGCCTACGCTCAGAATCTTCTGTTGGCAGCAATCAAAATCTTCTAATGAGTGCATCTGGCGCTTCAGAGTGTAATTAATTTCTTGCATTCAATTCAGATTTGCTTCTGGAGTATCAATTACTTTACTATCTGCAGTAAAACCTCTCAAACAAATTTTAGAGTATATAATTCTTAAATACAAAATTTCCTAATAGTTATCATCAAAACATAGAGATATTATTAAGAACCAATCTGTGTTCTAATACACTCGGAGTCGGTAACACTAATACTGGTGTCATAGTCAACCTCTTCTTCAATTCCACAAAACTCTCTTCACAAGCGGCATCCCACACAAAAACTTGATTCTTCCTCGTCAACTGAGTCAAGGGCAAAGCCAAAGTAGAAAACACTTCAATGAACCTTCGATAATACCCTGCCAAACCCAAAAAGCTTCTAACCTTCGTAGCTGTCTTCGGCGGTTCCCATTGCAACACCGCACTCACCTTTGACGGATCCACCGAAATACCATCACCAGAAACAACGTGCCCCAAAAAGATCACTGTCTTCAACCAGAACTCACACTTCGACAGTTTCGCAAACATCTTATTATCCTTCAACACTTGCAAAGCAATTCTCAAATGTCCTGCATGCTCTTTCTCAGACTTCGAATAAATCAGGATATCATCAATGAACACAACAATGAATTGACCCAAATAAGAATCGAAGATCCGGTTCATATACTCCATGAACACTCCCGGCGCATTCGACACTCCGAAAGGCATTACCGCATACTTGTAATGTCTGTATCGAGTTTTAAACGCCGTCTTCTGAATATCACCTTCTTTCACTCTGATCTGATGGTAACCCGACCTCAAATCAATCTTACTGAACACACGATCTCCCACCAGCTGATCCATCAAATCATCAATCCTTGGAAGAGGGTATTTATTCTTGATGGTCACTTTGTTCAATTGACGGTAATTGATGCACAACCGCATGCTACCATACTTTTTATTCACTAACAACACTAGAGCTCCCCACGGCGACACACTTGGCCTGATAAACTTCCTATCCAACAACTCTCCAATCTGAGATTTCAATTCAGCCAATTCCACTACCGACATCCTGTACGGCGCCATAGAAATAGGCCTCGTACCAGGAACAAGATCAATGCTAAACTCAACTTCTCTTTTCAGAGGTAATTCTGTAATGTCATCAGGGAACACTTCTGGTAACTCATTCACCACTGTCAACTCTTCCAATGACGTTTTTCCGTCAACAGCTAATGATGCAAATAAAGCAAACATTTTAGTTTCATTCTCCAACAAGATTCTCAATTCCTTACTAGACAAGGAATCTGCCAATGCCTCCTCCTCTGGAGTCAGAAACAACAACACCTTCCGAAAACAATCAATATACACCCGGTTGAACTCCAACCAGTTCATACCCAGAATAACATCCAACTTACCAAGAGGCAAGAAAATTAGATCCACACCAAAATCTCTACCGAAGATAGTCAGCGGACACTTCAAACACACTAAAGAAGTAGTTACCGAACCAATAGAGGGAGTCTCAATGGTCAATCGCCGCTCAAGAGTAGTTGGCACCAAACCTAACCTCTTCACACAATCCACAGAAATGAACGAGTGGGTAGCACCCGTATCAATCATAGCAGACAAATCAACATTATTGATGAAACAAGTACCTTGGATAGAACGATCATCCCTAGCAGCTTGAGTTCCCACCACTGCAAACACTTTGCCACTGGTCTGAGGCACCTGAGCTGGGTTCGGCTTCTCACAATGCATACTGATGTGGCCCTTCTCACCACAGTTGTAACAGGTAGGCATAGCAGTCCGACAATCAGCCATCACATGACCCGACTTACCACACTTGAAGCACTTCTTCACTTCATGAAAACAATCATCAGCACGATGACCCATGCCACCGCACCGGAAACACTTCCCACCAACAGACACTCTTCTTTCTCTGGGCTTCTTATCAGCAGCACCCTTAAACTTCCCCTTATCAGTAGGAACATTGTAAGGAGTACCACCGAACCTTTGCTTACCCTTACGATCATTTGCAGCCTTGTAATGTGCAATCCTCACCCGGTTATCATTGTCATAAATCCTGCTTCTGCTTATCAGCTCAGGATAATCCCTGATCTTCTGACAAGCTATTCCCATCTTCACTTTCGGACACAGTCCATTCTCAAACTTCAAACACTTGGAGGTCATCGCTCCATCAGTATTGTAATGGGGACAATACTGCACCAACTCTTCAAACTTAGCCGCATACTCGGCCACCGTCATATTGCCCTGCTTTAGTTCCAGAAACTCAATCTCTTTAGCACTTCGAATATCCTCCGGAAAATACTTCTCCAGAAAATCAGTGCGAACAACATCCCAAGTAATTGGAGTCCCTGCAGTCTCCCACCTCTGGCGACTGTTGTCCCACCAAGCTTCAACTTCTCCCTCTAACATGTGAGTATCGAAGCTCACCTTCTGCTCATCACTGCAACCCATGGTTCAGAAAATCTTCTCAATCGCCTTAAGCCACTTCTGTGCCGCTTCAGGATCCAAAATTTCTCCTTGAAACGTCGGCGGCTTGTTGCTCTGAAACTGCGCCAAATCCCTGAATTACGCACCCGCAGCGTGGTTCTGATTAGCAACCACCTGCGCCATCGCCTGCATAGCTACAACCAACGCAGCATAATTCCTGCCCGCCATACTACTCAACAACAACAACACAGGGTCAAAAGACACACGACCTCTATCCTAAGGACAGACTCAAAACACTACATTGGCCGGACGGACCGACCTGCTCTGATACCAGCTTGTAACACCCTGTTTCCCAAAATAAAATAATGCAATTAAAATAAACAATATACTCCATTCATATGCAATCACATACACCGAATTCAATCATTCTAATTGAACAATATCAAGGAAATCATATTTCACACCACACATATACTCTCTACAGCTCACAAACAATCACATGATCAACCATGACCAACAAGGGCCCAACAATCACGAGAGAACCGAACAGCACAACCTAGAACACAACATTCTGTCACGCTCGCTGGCACATTCGCCTGGCGAAGCCCCCACAACGAATGCTCGCTGAAGCACGCCCGGCGAAACCCCCAGCGAAGCCAGACAGAGGCTACTGGCAGCACTCGCTGCCCAGTTTGCCTGGCGAAGCCTTAGCGAAGGCTCTCCCCCTCATTCGCCGAGCGAATACCTGCGATTTTAGAAAAATAATGCCATTGCTCAGAGTCGGCAAAACGCTCCGAACTCAGCCGATTCTATTCCAAACCAAACCCCATCATACCAGACCAATATTACACCTATATACAATATCTATCCTCGATTTAACCCGATTAATTGTCAGCTCTACGCGTTTACTCAGTTTCGGCATAAACTTCACACTATCCGAAATCCCCAAATTGAGCAATCAACACATGCAATGAATTCAAGCATATCAGCATCATAACCAGAATCATAACATCACATAAAACATAATCATCAACCTATGGGATTAAGGGAAATCCCCTTCTACCTAACATTCATGCATTTACTGAAATTTAACCAATTCTCCCCATACCTCAAATGCGCAGCTTTGATGAAGAATCTTCAAGAATTCCACAGCCAAGTTCCTCTTGATTGTCTCTCAAGCTTGCTTTGCACTTGCTAGACCGTGTCCTTCTTCTTCTTCCTTTCACGATCGTGTTCTCTTTCTCAATTTCTTCCAAATGCCACTATTGCCCTCAATACCCCAAAATAATTCCAATTAATATAAATCCTCCTTTTTCTTAATTCCAATTAATATTTAAAACCTCATAATATTAATAATAATAATAATAATAATAATAATAATAATAATATCAACATTAATATTAATTATTAATTATTATCATTATTGATTATATAATATTAATACTATGCTCCTTATTTCCTCAACAACTTTTCACACAAGGCATGCCGATAATAAAATAACACGGGAAAACTTAAATAATTAAAATGGGCGTTACACTTGTCGCCTGAGTTCGTGGTGTGAACTTCCCATTGCAAGCTGGGTATTATGCCTTTCACGGTACGTTGGCGACAACGGGCTCGGACGAGGGATTGCTGTCGGGTAAGGGGTTTGTCTATTTTAGAGCAAAAGCTTGCCTTGAGTTATTTTTAGTATGCAACACTTGTACCTGGGCATGCACTTATGGTCGATTCATTATGCTCGTCGTGTCGACGTAGCGCTTTGACGGTTATGGCCTCAACTATAATATTGTTTTAGCTTTTCGGCATTCCATGGTCGAGTGAGTTCATCCTTATTAATATGTTTTAGGTAGTAGGCCCTATTTTCCAGTTTTGCTTGAACGCGATGGGGTCCTTGTCGCTACTGCGAAAATCGGCGCCGGCTGAACAGAAGAGTCGCCACCGTGCGTTATTTATCCCACGGGAGGGAAAGGAAACGCTCAGAGTAAACCTCGCACAATACGGGAAAGGTATGGTCGTCGCAACCAAAAACCTGGATTCGGGAGTCGGTTACGCAAGGGGAAGGTATTAGCACCCCTCACGTCCGTCGTACTCGACGGGATCCACGCTTGTTTTCAGGTATGGATTGTTATTCTATCTAAACCAAAGGTCTGGGGTTAAAAGAAAATAAAATGAAAATAAAAATGACTCGGCAAAGTATCGCACTTTATGCCTACGTATTCCCGTCTGGAACGAGAAATCAGAGTCAACGTAGTTCGCCTACCTACGGGAAAGGAGGGGAAGGTTGCTCGCTAGGATATCGCATCCTATGCCTACGTACTTTCATGAAAGATCAGAGCAAACGTAGTTCGGGCCACGTACGACACAAGCTTGTCTTGATTGATTTTATTCCTTCTGAAAAAGGTTTTTCTGATTAACAGTCCCGGCGGACAAAAATGACGTCTTGATGAGTTCACATTCTTTTACGCAAGAATTGTCTTTTATTGTGTTTGAAATCTTTAGGTGTTTTTCTGTTTGTTTTGAGGAAGAAGAGACAAAACTCTAACCTACGGTTGCGACGGGAAACAAACTATCCTAATGTTATCATGCATGGGTTAAGACCTAGTGTCTATCATGCTCCTCTCTTGCACAGAGAGAAACAGAGATCCTACGGGATAGGCAGAAACAGAAGCAATACCAGATATATACAGTAAAGCGGTAAAATGCATGGATGCAACATTACAAGCGAGGCAAGGGAGTCCCACTCAACCTCGAACCTAGAAAACAATAGGCAAAAGTGAACAGGCTTCACTTTCAACCCAGCAGGGTAGACAGCAAACAATACAGTCCAGGAAAACCAATCAATACATCAGAAATGAAATACAGCAAAAGAAACAGCATCAGCAGCTCTGAATCAACAACTGGCTTCAAGTAATCTCCAATCAGCTACAGGCTTCAACAAGCATCAATCTCCATCTTCATGACCTTCAGGCAAGGGCTTTGATCATCAGCCTTCTATCTGCAATGGCTTTTCTTCAAGCTCAAACCTCCAGGATGAGGGATCAGTCACAAGAGTGAATTGGGTGTTAAGCAATCAGTTGACTACCAAGGGTGGTGAACAGACTGCTTCTAACACAAAAGACATTTTCTCTCAAGAGTTCTATCTCATAGACACTATCACCAAGCCTTCCAAAGGAAGGGGGTGAATGTCTTAGAGAGACTCTGAATCACAGAGAAGAATGGATGCAGACAAGGCAGTCCATGTTTGAGAAACAAACTTTCTAACCTAGAGCTCTGCCTAGCTCCTAAACCCTAGTCCCTCAGCATCTGCTAGCAAGAATCTCCTCCTCAACTCTGACAGTTGATCTTCAATCTTTGAATCTCCAATGGTCTTCATCTTCACAAGTCTTCAGCTTCCCCAGGGCCCCAGACAAACCCAATACCCAAACAAACAAGCAACAATCCCCAGAGGGCACACCACACCAGACAATCAGATATACAGACAGTAATAATAGCAGTAGGGGAATCCTGACTTTTTCTAAGGGGATCTAATAACTACCCATAGCCCTTATAGTCCCATAACTAATCTATTCAAACCCTAAGTCCTAAAGGAAATGAAATCAAACTGCTTAAGTTGTCACCTAAAACCCTAGTTTTGTACATGATGTTCAAGCATTTATTAATCACCCAAAATTAACCTCTAAAAATGGGAACTAAAATATTTCTACAAGTTTAATATCTCATCTAAACAATATAAAAAGAATGACCAAAAAATATTAAAGCATGTGAGAGAACAAAAATCATAAAAATGATGCATGAAATGAAACTATTTAATATGACATTTATTTAGAAAATATGGAAAAAATATGAAATAACACTAAAAATGCAATTTTATTTTTCTATAATATTCTAGACATCCTAAAGAAAATATGGTAAAAAGAATGGATTAAAATGCATTTTTTATGAATTAGTTATGAATTTATGAAATTGGTAAAATATTAAAGTGGAATTAAGAAAATAAAATTGGAATTAAATGAAGGAGGGGGGGTCAGAATAGAAGTTCGCCCCAGTTAAAAATCACAATGGGCCAACAATAGGGGGTGCAGATAGCGCTTGCACTAGGCCCAGAATTCATTCAGAATTAGAGAAAAAAAAAAAAAAGCGCTGGGGGTGAAACTAGCAGCAAAAACACGTTGCAATTGGTTTGGGCTTGGTTTAGGGGGGTGGGGATAACACAAGCCAACTCAGGCCCGCCCGTTTCAATTAATGAAACGGCGCGTTTTGGCCAGCTCCATTTCCCTCCAAATTCAGATTAAACAAGGGCCATTGGATCACGCTAATAGTCAACAGTCCAACTCCAAATGAAGGGTCCAGATTTCGTCTTCCTCAATTATTCTGAAACTTAGGGTTTTAATCTCCCATGGCAGCCATGCACGAGCAGTCTTCCACCTCTCTGTTCTCATCCTACACGCCACGAATCCACATGCTGTGAACATGAAAACTACTCTACAACTCTCCCTCTACAATCCTAGGGCATCAGTTTTCTTTGAAATTCACCACAACGACAAACACGATTGAATCAACATCTGGTCACCATGAGATTACACTGATATGCACCAACTCAATTCTTCTTCAAACTTAACCTAAACTAATCTACACATAATGGAGATTAACCTGATCAATCAAGCTAACATTCTAATGCCCTAACCTAATAGATCTTCACCCTAACAGTTTGTTGCACCTGTTAACAACCATCACCAAATCGTTCCAAATTCATCTAAACTAATCTCCTAACCACCTAGATCATGTCTAAACTAATAAAATCATGTTAAACTAACTGAATCAAGCAAATCGAATGAAAACTTACCTGGTGTAAAACCTTGAGAACAGCTATGGAGATGGAAGATCTGAGGCTTTTGAGACTTGGATCTTGATCCACAAACTCAGCAATCAATTCTGTATGCAATATTCTGGTGGTTCCTTGCTTGAATTAGGTCGTCCAATGGAATTTGCAACTTTGATGTTCTTGAGTATGGTGCACGAAAATGGATGATAATCACCTGATCCTTGATTGGATGATGATCTATGATGATGATGGAGTAAAATTGAACTGATTTTGATGAAGATTGATGAAGATTTTGGAGAATTGGAATGAAAACTTCAATGAAAAAGTATGAGAAATTTGTGGAATTCTTGGTGCAAAATGAAGCCAACCCTTGCCAAATTCTCATTTCATGCTTATATAGACCCCAATGGTACATTCTAGATCCATCTTGCCCATTCCCTTGTTTTCCAACTTTGGCTCATTTTGATTATGTTTCTTAAAAGGCAAGCAACCATGGATAACTTTCTTTTTTCCTTCTAAACTCAAAAAAGTGTTTGAACCATTGTTCTTAGAATTGTTTTTCTATTCAAAATCATATATTGGAAGTCTCCATTTGGACTTGTAAATCTTCCAAACCATTTTTCAATTTGAAATTATTCACTTTATAAGCCTTTTTAGTTCATATTTTGACCAATCATGCAACTCCATGCTATGAGCTTCTCCAATAATTTGTGACCTTCTTTCTAGACTTAAAATCCCATTTGGAGCAATTTTGATGTTGTAAGTTTTTCCATTTGAGGCCTCCTTGTATGAGTTTTTGACATAGGTTAAAATGACCTGTAATTCACAAATGCCCAAAATACCCTTTGCTTGCCAAGACCATAAGTTGAGTTCTCCACATCATATGAAGGCATGCCATACCATTCTAGAAAGCTAAGACAATGAGGAACAATTCTTATGTTGACCAAGAATTCATTTGAAATCTACTTGAGGGGTAAAAATTGCTTGGAAGTCAAGTCACTTTCACAGACAAAAATTCAGATACCCCAAATGACCTGTAACTTGCAAGGACCATAACTTGAGTTCTATAAATCTCCTTGAGGTCTTCCACCACTAAAATTAAAGGTCTTGAGATCCTCTACAAGTTTCATGTTGTCCAAGAAGCCATTTGAAGCTAGCATTTTGACTTATCTTGCTTGGAAATTTGACCTAAACTAGGGGATTTTACAGAGAAACCCTAATTTAGTAACTCCTCTTCTCCTTGATTTCTCTTGAATTCTCCTTGGCATATCTCCATATCCTTATTCTCCATGTCAAATTATGAACCCCACATCTCTCCAATAGCCTTGAATGCCCTTTAAATCAGTCAATTGACCTAGGGTTGACCTAGGGTTGACCCAGATGAAACCCTAGTTGACTGTCTCCAACTGTAGCTCTTATGCTCTCATCAATGACTTGTCTCCTTCTCCAAATGACTTTATAAGCCTCTCCTAATGTCTAGATACTCTCCATGCTTTCACTTCATAGCTCACAACCTTCTTGTTGATCCTCAGATACCCTCAGCTAGGAGATGGACTCAAGGCTTGATCTGCTGAACTCTTTGCTTTCAAATTCTTTCCTGATGACTTGAATATGATTGAATTATGATGATAACCTCTTGCTAGGCCTCTAGAGATGAAAATAATGATTGGTCCCCTGTTGAATGACTTGCTATGCTTATGCTATGCAGATGGTTAGTCTATGTACATGACTCTATATGCAAATGCTAATGATATTAAAACATGAACCAAGTGAATAAGGTTGGGCAAATTTTAGGGTGCAACAGCTGCCCCTATTCAAGCGACTTGGACCCGATTGGATGAAGAGCCCGGAGCCTTCAGACATTCGCGGTACGAGACGGTTGAATACTAGTGAAACCAGAAATTTGCCAACCGCAAAACTAAACTGCGCTCCTGCTCGAGGAATGACATTCGTCAGCTGAATCTGACTGTTACGGTAACCCACTGATCTCGCGCGACCGTGCTGGGGGTTGTCTTCATCGTTCTGAAAAGGATTCTGTCATAACAGATTGCTTGCTTGTCCACGTTAGGACTCTACTTGCTGTTAACCCAGAAAAATCTCGGCAACTCCGCTGGGGATAATTCGTCTGCATTTCCATAAACTGAACCGCCCACGTTATGAATAACGCTCTTCCACGTTAGGAATCATTCATTCTGTATCTGTCCGCGTCAGGACTGAACCTTTCATCTTTCCACGTCATGAAGCAATCCTCTTTCCGCGTAAGGAGAACTATATCAATCTGTCCACGTAAGGACTCCAATACCATTTGACATGTTCGCATCAGGACTCCAATCTTTCCACGTAAGGAATTCAACTTTGGTTCTGCACCGGTCCACGTCAGGAATCCACTCTTCTCGAATCTGTCCACGTAAGGACCCCAATTTCTCCGCGTAAGGAATAAACTTCTTCTTTCACGTTAGGAATATCTTCTTTGATCTGTCCGCGTCAGGACTAAACTCTTCCACGTTAGGAATGCCCTTATCTCCCCGTAAGGAATCTATCTCAATATGTCCACGTAAGGACTCAATCTTTCCACGTAAGGAATACCAACTTCTTTCCACGTAAGGAATAAATTCATCTTTCCACGTAAGGAAACCATCTTCTTTCCACGTAAGGAAACATTGTCTTTCCACGTAAGGAGAACATCGTCCACGTTAGGACCCACCTTTCCACGTCAGGAACACCATCTTAATCTGTCCACGTAAGGACTCTATACTTTCCACGTCAGGAATGCTGCCATTTCCACATAAGGAAACTATCTCTCTTCCACGTAAGGAATCATCTCTCTCTGATATGTCCACGTATGGACTCGATCTTTTCCGCGTAAGGAATCAATCTTGATATGTCCGCGTGAGGACTCAAATCTTTCCACGTAAGGAATCTCCATCTTTCCACGTTAGGAACACAATCTTAATCTGTCCACGTAAGGACTACAACCTTTCCTCGTTAGGAATCACCTCTTTTGATATGTCCGCGTTAGGACACTGATCTCGTCTTGATTTGTCCCCGTTAGGCCTCAGGCGCCTTCGGCCTGCTGAGGAAATAAGACTTGTCCACGTAGGGACTTACACCCTCGACCCACTGGGGAAGTAACTTGTCCACGTCAGGACACCAACATAAAGAGTAATCACTTTCGTCAACGTCATGACCCCCCATTCCACTAATTTCGAGAAACCGAATCTGCCCACGATAGGACTAACACACTTCACCAATCCAAGGAAATAAACCTGTCCACGTTAGGACGCCCACTTCTGAAGAGAACCCGTCAATCTAGGAATAAATTGTCCACGTCATGACTTAGTTCTTCAATGATCCTCACCCACAAACTGCTCAGCACTGACGCGACAGCGACTTTGAGATGAACTCTACTGAGGATGTCTGAAAACCAACTATCGGACGCCTGCTCTGATAACCGGCGGTGGCCTCTGAAATTCTGATTCATGGGACCCGTTGATGACAAACAAACTCTGCTTGGGGATAAGAAGACACTTATCCTGGCCACTCTGGCTGGGGAAAATAAGAGACATTTGCATAAATGACTCTGCTAGAGACAAAGAGACTCTCATCATGCTGACTCTGTGGAGAATGCAGCCAAAACTGACATTGGATATCTCCTGCCGAGATCTTGAATGTTTGATCGTTCATCTGAGCGAGAGCTCTCTCCACCGGAACTGCTAGAATACAGAAACTGCTTCAGCAAAATAAATGCTGAAAGGGCAATGCCGGCTCCGCCGGGGATAGCCAGATGCTACAGAATTGTGCCAGCAAAATAAATGCTGGAAGGGTGAAGTCAACCCCTGCTGGGAAATTGGGAACTCAAACCAAACGTCTTGTTGAAGTAACCCCCTGCTGGGGAATAGCAGATGTGCACAGTATGCTCAGACTTTCTGCTGGAACGTGAACCGATATCACCAGTATCTCTGACAAAATAAATGACAGGACCTACCATCGACTCTGCCTGGGAGAGTCTTAATCTTCGAGTTCCACTGGAAGGAATGAAAATACTTGCAAAGAGAAATCCGCTGGAGATGGGATGATTCTCTCGGGGAAAATTAACTGACTCCGCTGGGGGAGAATGCATGACCCTGCGGGGGGGACTAAGTCTTTCGTTATCGCAATCTTTTGATCATCTTCCTCGTATGGTTACGAAACCTGCAACAACACAAACAAGACACGACAAGCCTGTGCAATCAAATCAATTCAGGTTAGTGACGTTACACCCAGTTAATTCAAAGCTTTAACAACTGTTGGCAAGGGCCAATGACGTTATACTCATGCTAGTTTCATCAAACTTAGGCGTTTTATCATGCACAAAACAGTAAAGAACAGGTATCAAGTACTGAATAACACATTTTCATTGATTGGGCCCCTGAATGGGCGGAGTTTTTTGTACACGGGACGTAACTCCTGAAAAGAGGAAGCTACGCAAAGCAAATATACAAGTATGCAAGTATTCACAAGAAGCATAAATATTGACAAATTAAATTTTGTACTCATGTCGGCAACTGGATGCAGATGAACACCACGAACTGATCCTCCTATGACTCATCCGACTCTAATGCTTTCCCGGTATCCCGACTTCTGAAGAGGTTGTATCCGATAACTGACTCCCCAAATGTATTCTCCCGCATTGACGCTCATTGCAATATCAAATTCGGACCGCAGTCATTTGCCTTTCACATCCCTAACTTTTGCGTGAACCGCCCTTTACGGGTTTTCAGTTCACCGGGATACCCCTTTTTGCCGAAGCCGCCCAGTGTAGGTTTTCGACTTCGCGGGTGTACACTTTTTCAATTTTATCCCTAACTTTTGCCCGAACCTTTTTATTCTGTTTTTGGTTCGCCAGGATGCCCCATTTTTGCCTGGACTCTCTTTTTTTTTGTCCAGCGGGTCTATTTTAAGCAAAGTATTTTTTAACTGCGTCCAAATTCACAGGCGACGCAAAGTCTTCCCCGTCCATGGTGGACAACAACAACGCTCCTCCGGAAAAGACCTTACTGACAACGTACAGCCCTTCGTAGTTGGGGGTCCACTTGCCCCTGTGATCTGCTTGCGGCGGGAGAATCCTTTTCAGCACAAGGTCGCCCGTCTGAAAGCTTCGCGGAAGTATCTTCTTGTCGTACGCTTTCTTCATTCGTCTTTGGTATAAACGACCGTATGCCAGAGAAGCTAGCCTCTTCTCATCCATCAAACTCAGTTGGTTCAATCTATTCGTTACCCATTCTGCCTCGTCCAGCTGAACGTCTCGCAATACCCTCAGAGAAGGGATCTCAACTTCCAATGGTAATACCGCCTCCATTCCGTATACCAGCGAGAACGGAGTTGCCCCGGTTGATGTGCGTACCGTCGTACGATAACCGTGCAAAGCGAAAGGTAGCATTTCGTGCCAATCCTTATAAGTCACCACCATTTTCTGGACGATCTTCTTGATATTTTTGTTGGCCGCTTCGACAGCGCCATTCATCTTGGGTCGGTAAGGGGAGGAGTTGTGATGTTCGATCTTGAAATTCTGACAGAGCTCCTTCATCATTTTATTGTTCAGATTTGAACCATTATCCGTGATTATCCGCTCGGGAATCCCATATCGGCAAATGATATCTCTCTTGATGAATCTAGCCACCACTTGCTTCGTTACATTTGCGTAAGACGCCGCTTCCACCCACTTGGTGAAATAATCGATTGCTACTAGAATGAACCGATGCCCGTTAGAAGCCGTCGGCTCAATCTTTCCGATCATATCGATTCCCCACATCGAGAATGGCCAGGGAGATGACATCACATTTAGAGGACTCGGAGGCACATGTATTTTGTCAGCATATATTTGGCACTTGTGGCACTTTCTTGCGAACTTGAAACAATCAGTTTCCATCGTCATCCAAAAGTAACCTGCCCTCAGCAGTTTTCTCGTCATAGCATGTCCACCAGCATGCGTACCAAAGGTACCTTCGTGTATTTCCTCCATGAGCAGCTTTGCCTCTCTTTCATCTACACAACGCAACAACACCAAATCGTGGTTTCTTCTGTATAAGACGCCATCCGGGTTCAAATAGAAATTACCCGCTAATCTCCTGAGAGTCTTCTGATCTTGACTGGATGCCCCAGCCGGATACTCTTTATTCTTCAGGAAATTAAGGATATCGAAATACCACGGTTTGTCATCAGATGCTTCATCAATAGCAAAAACATAAGCTGGCCTGTCCAACCGAGAGATAGTGATTTGGGGAGCTTCATTCCAGAAGTTGACCTTGTACATGGAAGACAAAGTAGCAAGGGCGTCAGCCATTTGATTTTCTGCCCGCGGCACGTGATGCAATTCAACCTTGTCGAAGAAAGGCAACAATCTCCTCGCATAATTCATATAATGTATCAGATTAGGCTGACGTGTCTCCCATTCCCCTTTGATCTGATTCACTACCAGAGCTGAGTCTCCGTATACGTCTAGATGTTTGATTCGCAAATCAATGGCTTCTTCAAGCCCCATTATACAAGCTTCGTATTCGGCCTCATTGTTGGTAACGGCAAAAGTTAATCGGGCAGTAAACGGGATGTGCGACCCGTGCGGCGTAGTGATAATTGCCCCTATTCCGCTACCGTAAGCATTCACAGCTCCGTCAAATATCATCTTCCACTGGGACCCCGGCTCTGGTCCTTCGTCTGGCAACGGCTCTTCACAATCTTTCATCTTGAGATACATGATATCCTCGTCAGGAAAATCAAATCTCATTGATTGATACTCTTCAATAGGCTGCTCCGCCAGATACTCAGACAGCACACTCCCCTTTATCGCCTTTTGCGAGACGTATTGAATATCGTATTCAGTCAAGACCATCTGCCAACGGGCAATTCTACCTGACAACGCCTGCTTTTCAAATATATATTTGATTGGATCCATCTTTGAGATGAGCATGGTTGTATGATTCAGCATGTACTGCCTCAAACGCTTGGCGGCCCAGGCCAGCGCGCAACAAGTTTTCTCCAGCATTGAGTATCGAGATTCACAGTCTGTAAATTTCTTACTCAAGTAATAGATCGCATGCTCTTTTCTCCCCGTCTCGTCGTGTTGACCGAGAACACAACCCATGCTTCCCTCAAGAACCGTCAAATACATTATCAAGGGTCTACCTGCCACCGGGGGTATCAAAATAGGAGGTTCCTGCAAGTATTTCTTTATTTTGTCGAACGCTTTTTGACAATTTTCGTTCCACGTTACAGCTTGATCTTTCTTTAGCAACTTGAATAATGGTTCACACGTGGCAGTTAGGTGAGATATGAACCGAGCAATGTAGTTCAATCTCCCTAAAAACCCGCGCACCTCTTTCTCTGTTTTAGGCGTCGGCATTTCTTGAATCGCTTTTATTTTAGCAGGATCGACCTCTATTCCTCTTTCGCTTACTATGAACCCCAGGAGCTTACCCGATCTCACCCCGAAGGTGCATTTGTTAGGGTTCAGCCTCAGCCTGAACTTCCTAAGCCTTTTAAACAACTTCAACAGATTCACCAGATGCTCTTCCTCCGTCTGGGATTTGGCAATCATATCGTCAACATAAACTTCGATCTCTTTATGCATCATGTCATGAAAGAGAGTCGTCATCGCACGCTGATATGTTGCCCCAGCATTTTTCAAACCAAAGGGCATCACTTTATAGCAAAATGTTCCCCACGGCGTTATGAAAGTAGTCTTCTCCATATCCTCTGGCGCCATTTTAATTTGATTATAGCCTGAAAAGCCATCCATGAAGGAGAATACGGAGTACTGAGCAGTATTATCAACTAGCACGTCAATATGAGGAAGCGGAAAATCGTCTTTTGGGCTTGCTTTATTCAAATCTCTATAATCCACACACATTCGAACCTTGCCATCTTTCTTTGGCACTGGTACGATGTTAGCAACCCATGAGGGATACTTCGTCACAGCCAGGAAACCAGCGTCCCACTGTTTCTGAACCTCCTCTTTGATCTTCATTGCCATATCTGGGCGAGTTCTGCGAAGTTTTTGTTTGACAGGCGGACAGTCTTCTTTCAGTGGCAGGCGATGCACAACCATATCTGTATCGAGCCCTGGCATATCTTGATACGACCAAGCGAATACATCATTATACTCTCGGAGCATTTCAACCAGTTTTCGCTTGATATCACTCTGCAGTGCGGCTCCAATACGAATATTCTTCTCAACCCCTTCCGACCCCAAATTGATAATCTCGATAACCTCGTCGTGAGGCAGAATGGCTCTTTCCTCTTGCTTCACCAACCAAGACAGCTCTTCAGGAACGTCGCTATCTTCGACAACCTCTTCTTCGGTCTGGAATACCGGGTGCTCGAAGTCGGGACGAGTCATAGGTGGTTCAAGGATGTCATCTGAAAATGTTATCCTGCAAAAGGAATGGTTAAGTGCTTCAAAATGCGTATAAAGCGAATAACCACATTGCCATTTTATTGAAAATATAAAACAAGAAAGACAGGGATTACAGTATTTGCTCATGAAAAAACGCCATTTATTTAATGATTAACAAGCAATGTTTATAACAACACAGCCCTAAGCAAATCCTGATGCCCCGGGCAAGACATCAGATTATTCAACAATTAATAAAGCAAAGCATTACTGTTTAAAAGTCACAGGAACAAGCTCCTGAATAGACCAGTTGCACAGTCCTTGTCCTGGCGTGCTTGGCTGAATCCAGGCATCCATATCACAGTCGCTGTCCCCTTCATCAGATTCTGAAGCAGCATTGACAGATTCACGGCATACTCCACTGGCAGAGATGGTGATTGATTTTCTGAAATGAGGGGCCCCCACAGAAGGAGTTGATGACGACGGTCTGTACCCCAGTCCGAACCGGTCCATTTTCACAGGAATGTCCAATACTTTTCCCCAGCCTTTGGCTTCTCCTGCTTCTACTAGCGCTCGAGCTTCTTTGTACGATGAGACAGCTATCTCTGGCACTTTGCTTGGCCCGGGACTCTTGTTCTTGACGTGCAAACCTTCGAATGCCTGGCATGGCGTCTCGTGGATCTCCCCGTCGACTTCCACATATTTAAACGAAGAAAGATGGCTGACCAGGATGTCTTCTTCTCCGCACACGGTGACCACACTGTCTCCGACCATATACTTTAACTTCTGATGCAGGGTAGACGTGACTGCCCCTGCCCCGTGAATCCAAGGTCTTCCCAGCAAGCAGCTGTACGCAGGCTGTATATCCATGATATAAAACTCCGTTGCAAACACTTCCGGCCCCACTTGCAGAGGCAAGGTAATCGATCCGAAGACTGTCCTCCGCGTGCCGTCAAACGCTCTGACTACCAAATCACTTGGTGTGCACAAAATCCCTCGAACATCCAGCTTCATCATAGCCTTCTTAGGCAGCACGTTCAAAGACGATCCAGTATCAACCAATACGTGCGACATTGTCGATCCTCTGCACTCAACAGATACATGTAATGCCATGTTATGATCCCTTCCTTTCGGAGTCAAGTCGAAATCAGTAAAGCCCAGACTGTGGCCTGCATTTACGTGTGCCAATACTCCTTCTAGCTGATTTACAGAGACATCCTGGGGTACAAAAGAAGTGTCCAGGACTTTCAGCAAAGCATTTCGGTGAGCTTCCGAACATAACAGCAATGACAGAATAGATATTTTGGACGGTGTCTGCTGTAGATGCTCCACAATTTTATAATCACTTTTCCGAATTAAGCGCATGAATTCTTCTACGTCCTTCGACGCTGCTTCTTTTTCACTTGCTTGAATCGGAACATTCTCAACCGCTTTCCCTTTTCCTTTCGCTAGCCTTTCGGCCTCCACTTCAGGAGATATAAAGATCCTGCCGCTCCTCGTCATGCCTCCTGAGCCCACAACATTATCCACAACCTCCGCTGACCGCTTGTTAACATCGATTTTTATCCCGTCACAATACACCTCTAGCCCATATGACCATGGGACGGCTTTCGTGCTCTCATACGGGATTGGCCCGGCTTTAGTTATAGTAATCGGTGGTCGCTGAGCTGGTGCTGCAATAGTGATCGTCTTCCTAGGAATTGTCACTGTGGCCACATCACTCCGATTATCCACTACTGCCCCTGCAGGCTCATCAGTTGCTGTTCTGTCAAACTGCAATACGCCATCATCAATCAAGGCCTGGATGCCTTTCCTCAAATCCTCACCCCCCCCAGACAGGGCCCAACAATCTAAGCAGTACTCATTACAACCCGGGTAAACACCTCCTTGCAACAGTCGGCTCTTTATTTCGCTCAGCGGCGTCTTTAAATCCTCAACATTCATAATAAGATTCAGACCTTCCTCAGTCAGCACGGCGTTCGCCCCATGATTAGGCATGGGTTTCTGGACTATATTCGGACCTGTCGTTCCGAAGTTGATAGACTTGTTGTCCAAAAGATCCTGTACAACGTGCTTAAAAGCATGACACCCTTCTATATCGTGGCCCGGGGCCCCAGAATGAAACTCACAGTGCCTATTTGCATCATAGCCGAACGGGGGAGTTCCCGTTATCGGTGCCAAGGTTCTTTTCTCTACTAGATTCAATCCCAACAATGTCTGCAATAAATCAGCATAGGTAGAGGGAGGTTTCTCGAACACCCTTCTCGGCTTACCACCCTGGAATTTTCGCTGAGCTTGCTGTGCCCCCTGCTGAGGCTGCTGCTGCTGTGGCATTGGTTGCTGCTGAACCGGTTGTTGTTGCTGGATTGGTTGCTGTTGGTAAGGAATAGTAACACTCGACACTTGCTGCGGCTGACGATATTGATTTCTTCCCCTGCCTCGGCCTCGGCCTCGGCCTCCAAATACCGCGCTAGCTTCGCCCTGACGGCGCCCACCATAAGCTTTCCTATTACTGCCAGATGCAGCTGACTCATCGACTTGGAACTTTCCTTGCTTAATGTTCCGCTCAATCTTTTCACCCATCAGAATCAGATCTGAAAAACTGGCCAGAGACGTATGAAACAGCATATCATGAAACAGCCCGGTGAATGTGCCGACAAACATATCATTCATTTCTTTATCTTCCACAGGAGGACGGACCCTGGCAGCCATATCGCGCCACCTTTGCGCGTATTCTTTAAAACTCTCCCCCTTCTTCTGCGAAAGCCCGGCCAACTGGACCCGATTGGGTGCCAGGTCGCTGTTATACTTGTAATGGGCTACGAACGCCTCCGCCAATTGCTTCCACGTCTTGATATCAGTTGGCTCCAACCCCATGTACCACTCTAGGGAAGGACCCGATAGACTATCCTGAAAGAAATGCATGAGCATTCTTTCGTCAGTAGAGTATGCAGACATCTTTCTGTAATAAGCTCGTACATGCACCTTCGGACACGTATCTCCTTTGTACTTATCGAACGCAGGCGCTTTGAATTTAATTGGCACCCTCAAGCCAGGTACCAATCCCATAGTTGCCATGTCCAGACCCACAGCACTCTGATTTAGGACTCCCTTCATTTGCTCTTCCAGCATTCTAATCTTTTGAGAATCATCCATCGGCCCTTCAAAACCCCCTCCAGAGAAGGCGTCCTCCTGTTGATCCTCTTGCCACATACCGTTTCCAGCCCCGTACCCATCGTACGCATTATTACGTCCAGCTCTGCCCTGATTCATCCCCGGAACTCGGCCTCTGTTGCCGTGCCCTTGAACACCTCCAGCAGGACCATAAGCCATAAATCCAGCACCGTTTCCGTTTCCAAAGCCTCCGTAACCCTGATTGACCATACCATAACCATCTTGCCCAAAGCCTTGAGCATTAAAGCCATACTTGCCAGTGTTGTCGAATCCCTGATCGTTGAATCCGAACCCAGTATTGACAAAGCCATTGCCTCCGAGATTATCTCCCACATTGACATCACCCAGCCCGACATTATGGACAGCAGTATCATTTCCAACTCCGACGTTACCATTCACAGCAGCGGTAGCGTTGTTGACGTTAGCAGCAGTCATATTGACGACAGGCGGAGCCACTGGCGTGGGAGTGCCGTCTCCATGAGCAGTATCAACCCGGACAGACTGATGATCTTCGTTACCATGACCAGCGTTACGAGCCAACAGAGGCTGGACCATGGCCTGCAAATTCTCTTGCCCTTTTGCTATAGCCTCCATAGTCTGCATGAAGAGGGCGAGCTTCTCGCGTACATCCTGCATCTCGTTCTGAATCTGGTCCATGATTTTCCGACAGTTGGAGCGTGTAGAATAGCGGTGCGGATGTTGATCTGGAATCCTGTTAAGTACCTGAATCAAAGCAGGAGATAAGACACCATTCAAAGATTACCTGTTATGCAATATGAATATGAATGCAATGCAATGTGTCTGTGCATTAGGGAAGTTCATTCCCCCAGTTCTAGTGCGAAGGTGCCGGTGCAGTGACGGTGCTGACAATAAGAATATCGGAGTTGAATCATAGAAAGCCTCGTATATTGCAGAGAGAATCAATAAGTCCAGGGTACAATATCACTGAGAGTACAAAGATGGCATGACCTCAACCAACAATCCTGGTGATGGTCAGCACTATGCAAATAAAGCATACAAATAATGGAATGATCAAATCCTCCCAAAAGTCTGGTACTCCTCTATCAGCTTCTTGGTCTCCGGATGGCTTGGTCGATCAAGCAGCCCTTCAACAAGCCGGTTCCTTCTCTTAAGGACACGGCGCACGTCTTCAGCAGTTTCTTCCCATGTTGCTTCTCCGAAGCAATCTTCTAACTTTCGCTTCTGAGACACTGCTTCATCTCTGGATTTGATAGCCTTGTTCAGTGCATGCTGGACACTATACCGGTTCATCACTTCCTCCTCACACTTCTTGATGCTAGACTTCAACTTCTCTTCGAGGTCGAAAATTTGCTGCTTCAGCTTATCTTCCCTCTTCTTGTTGTTGGTGAGTGTAGCATTCCAAGTCTTGTTGCAAGAAGATATCTCTCGGTGTGCTGCGTCGAGCGCCTTCTTTTTGGCTTCCAGCATGTCATGAGAACTTCTGAACTCTTGCCCCAGACGTTCACGCTTTTTTTTCTCCTCGGTCAACTCAGCCCCTAACCTGTTTACCAGCTCAATCTGTTGTTGGAAAGCATATACGGCCTTGTTTTTCTCGCTGCGTGCCTGGGCTAGCTCTTGCTCTAACCCTTCATTAATCTTCATCAAAGCTTCTTTCTCCTTCACAACCTGTTCATATGCTTCTCTAGAAACAGTAGTCGGCTCTTCTACCGGAATAGGAACATGAATTGGTGCGTCTGGAAATGGCATCCTCAACTGACTAGCCCTCTCCTGAATCCAAACTCTATAAGGTGCATAGGCCTGACAGTCATTCTTTCCTAACAACGGCTTCCCTTTGCGGTTAATACGCGTCCAGGCACGTCGCAACTTGGCTAATAACTCCCCCTTTACGTCACCGGTGAAGTACAGAGATTCCTGTACTTCTTCCTCCTGAGGTGGATTCTTCAGCGCATATCCGAACTGGCGAATGAACAGAGAAGGGTTGTAGTTGATACACCCTTTTCTTCCTATCAGCGGCACATTAGGATACCCAGAACAACTGAAGATGAGCTCAGATCCCAACAGGTCTCGATCAAACCACTCCATATCTTCCGACGATAGCCTCATCAAGCGTTCTGGCCAACCAACTGGAATCGTAGTCTCTGCAGCAGATCTTCCCTTAGGAAGGTGACTCTCAAACCACATACTCAATAAGGGTACACACAGATGAACATTCTTCCCTCTGCCCTTCTCATTCTTATAATGCAGTGAGTGGTAGAGGTCTCCGAGTAAGGTAGGTACAGGATTACCAGCGGCGAACAAATAGAAAGCATCGAAATCCACAAAATCCGGTATATTGGGGAACAGTACTATGCCATAAATGCACAAGGCCAACACAGCATTGAAAGCAACCCAACACCCGCTCTTGGCGTACTCTTGGGCTTTACCAACTAAGAACTGAAATGAGAAGCCTGGAACTCCACGGGAAACAGTAGTCACAAGTTCAGAAGCGTCAATATGCAAGGCTTTTGCCAAATCCTCCGGCTTGGGTTTGGCATCATAATGAATGAATGGAACCTGGTTCTGCACGGGCAGCTCAACATACTCAGCGTATTCCTCCAGGGTTGGTCCCATAATAAAGTCAGAGAACGTGAAGCACCTCAGAGCAGGGTCGTAGAATTGCATCAAAGCATACAGCCCATCTAGCTCCACCTCTGTAGGTTTGCACACCAATCTCAATAATCTACCATAGCTCATCCGGAAACTCCTACGAACACCCTCATCAGCAAGAGAGATCAACCCCAGTAAAGGAACAATATCAGGCATAGGCAATTTGTAAGCAACCGTTCTCCTTAAGCTAGTCATGATCAAACACTCAGAAATCTGGGCACTAGAACTAGGGAAATGCAAATGCACCTGCAGCACAGACACACGTTAGTAAAATGCAAATGGTAATGGATATGCAGGGATGCAATGCAAGTAACATGCAACAGGGACCAAAGCTGCAGCTGAATAGCCTAAACCCAATCGAGAAAGGTCTCAGATAGACCATCCAGAAGTCATCAAACCCTGGTCTCAGATAGACCTAAAATAAAACTCCAATACTGGTCTCTGACAGACCTCAAACCATAACTCACTGGTCTCTGATAGACCTCAAATCACATCCATAATTGGTCTCTGACAGACCTCAAAACACCTCTCCAAATGGTCTCTGACAGACCTCAGATCTCATCTCTAGTTGGTCTCTGACAGACCTCAGAACACATCTCCAAATGGTCTCTGACAGACCTCATAACTCTCCATAAATAACCAGGATCTCTGATCAAGAAATAACCGGTAGTCTGGAGGTCTAGTTACCTGCATAACCCTGAATCCCCTCACAGGTGGGTGGCCCTATAACTGGCACAAGGTACGGCATCCTATGCGGTCGTCGGCGTCACAGACTTTCAGGGTTGATGATACGATTCCCAGAAGGAGTGGCATCATCAATTCCTGAAGAGGCCTCACTCAGCCAACTTCCAAATGATCGGTCCCCAGAGTCGACAATCCAACTAACCAGCAACCCACGCCAACCAAAGGAAGAGGCAGGAGGCCAACCAGAGGAACCTCGTCTGAGTGTAGATTTCATGGGACACCAAAGCAAGCAAAGCAAGCGGGCGCCCACTAATTTCTACTCTAATTCTAGGTGCACTCAAGCCCAGGTCCGGCTTATCTCTCAATATCAGAACACCCGTCACACCCCAGATACAGCAATAATAATCAATATACAAAGCTGAAAATACAAGGTTAGAAATATACAATAACTCCATACAAAATCCTCGACGGGAAAACAAGCGTTAGGATTGACTCTCTCAAGGGACGTTGGATCCCAAATGCATAAGAACCATCGCAGTCCTTAGCAGCCAGGGGACGTTGGATCCCCAGCAGAGTCGCCAGCTGTCGCTACTGCGAAAATCGGCGCCGGCTGAACAGAAGAGTCGCCACCGTTCGTTATTTATCCCACGGGAGGGAAAGGAAACGCTCAGAGTAAACCTCGCACAATACGGGAAAGGTATGGTCGTCGCAACCAAAAACCTGGATTCGGGAGTCGGTTACGCAAGGGGAAGGTATTAGCACCCCTCACGTCCGTCGTACTCGACGGGATCCACGCTTGTTTTCAGGTATGGATTGTTATTCTATCTAAACCAAAGGTCTGGGGTTAAAAGAAAATAAAATGAAAATAAAAATGACTCGGCAAAGTATCGCACTTTATGCCTACGTATTCCCGTCTGGAACGAGAAATCAGAGTCAACGTAGTTCGCCTACCTACGGGAAAGGAGGGGAAGGTTGCTCGCTAGGATATCGCATCCTATGCCTACGTACTTTCATGAAAGATCAGAGCAAACGTAGTTCGGGCCACGTACGACACAAGCTTGTCTTGATTGATTTTATTCCTTCTGAAAAAGGTTTTTCTGATTAACAGTCCCGGCGGACAAAAATGACGTCTTGATGAGTTCACATTCTTTTACGCAAGAATTGTCTTTTATTGTGTTTGAAATCTTTAGGTGTTTTTCTGTTTGTTTTGAGGAAGAAGAGACAAAACTCTAACCTACGGTTGCGACGGGAAACAAACTATCCTAATGTTATCATGCATGGGTTAAGACCTAGTGTCTATCATGCTCCTCTCTTGCACAGAGAGAAACAGAGATCCTACGGGATAGGCAGAAACAGAAGCAATACCAGATATATACAGTAAAGCGGTAAAATGCATGGATGCAACATTACAAGCGAGGCAAGGGAGTCCCACTCAACCTCGAACCTAGAAAACAATAGGCAAAAGTGAACAGGCTTCACTTTCAACCCAGCAGGGTAGACAGCAAACAATACAGTCCAGGAAAACCAATCAATACATCAGAAATGAAATACAGCAAAAGAAACAGCATCAGCAGCTCTGAATCAACAACTGGCTTCAAGTAATCTCCAATCAGCTACAGGCTTCAACAAGCATCAATCTCCATCTTCATGACCTTCAGGCAAGGGCTTTGATCATCAGCCTTCTATCTGCAATGGCTTTTCTTCAAGCTCAAACCTCCAGGATGAGGGATCAGTCACAAGAGTGAATTGGGTGTTAAGCAATCAGTTGACTACCAAGGGTGGTGAACAGACTGCTTCTAACACAAAAGACATTTTCTCTCAAGAGTTCTATCTCATAGACACTATCACCAAGCCTTCCAAAGGAAGGGGGTGAATGTCTTAGAGAGACTCTGAATCACAGAGAAGAATGGATGCAGACAAGGCAGTCCATGTTTGAGAAACAAACTTTCTAACCTAGAGCTCTGCCTAGCTCCTAAACCCTAGTCCCTCAGCATCTGCTAGCAAGAATCTCCTCCTCAACTCTGACAGTTGATCTTCAATCTTTGAATCTCCAATGGTCTTCATCTTCATAAGTCTTCAGCTTCCCCAGGGCCCCAGACAAACCCAATACCCAAACAAACAAGCAACAATCCCCAGAGGGCACACCACACCAGACAATCAGATATACAGACAGTAATAATAGCAGTAGGGGAATCCTGACTTTTTCTAAGGGGATCTAATAACTACCCATAGCCCTTATAGTCCCATAACTAATCTATTCAAACCCTAAGTCCTAAAGGAAATGAAATCAAACTGCTTAAGTTGTCACCTAAAACCCTAGTTTTGTACATGATGTTCAAGCATTTATTAATCACCCAAAATTAACCTCTAAAAATGGGAACTAAAATATTTCTACAAGTTTAATATCTCATCTAAACAATATAAAAAGAATGACCAAAAAATATTAAAGCATGTGAGAGAACAAAAATCATAAAAATGATGCATGAAATGAAACTATTTAATATGACATTTATTTAGAAAATATGGAAAAAATATGAAATAACACTAAAAATGCAATTTTATTTTTCTATAATATTCTAGACATCCTAAAGAAAATATGGTAAAAAGAATGGATTAAAATGCATTTTTTATGAATTAGTTATGAATTTATGAAATTGGTAAAATATTAAAGTGGAATTAAGAAAATAAAATTGGAATTAAATGAAGGAGGGGGGGTCAGAATAGAAGTTCGCCCCAGTTAAAAATCACAATGGGCCAACAATAGGGGGTGCAGATAGCGCTTGCACTAGGCCCAGAATTCATTCAGAATTAGAGAAGAAAAAAAAAAACAAAAAGCGCTGGGGGTGAAACTAGCAGCAAAAACACGTTGCAATTGGTTTGGGCTTGGTTTAGGGGGGTGGGGATAACACAAGCCAACTCAGGCCCGCCCGTTTCAATTAATGAAACGGCGCGTTTTGGCCAGCTCCATTTCCCTCCAAATTCAGATTAAACAAGGGCCATTGGATCACGCTAATAGTCAACAGTCCAACTCCAAATGAAGGGTCCAGATTTCGTCTTCCTCAATTATTCTGAAACTTAGGGTTTTAATCTCCCATGGCAGCCATGCACGAGCAGTCTTCCACCTCTCTGTTCTCATCCTACACGCCACGAATCCACATGCTGTGAACATGAAAACTACTCTACAACTCTCCCTCTACAATCCTAGGGCATCAGTTTTCTTTGAAATTCACCACAACGACAAACACGATTGAATCAACATCTGGTCACCATGAGATTACACTGATATGCACCAACTCAATTCTTCTTCAAACTTAACCTAAACTAATCTACACATAATGGAGATTAACCTGATCAATCAAGCTAACATTCTAATGCCCTAACCTAATAGATCTTCACCCTAACAGTTTGTTGCACCTGTTAACAACCATCACCAAATCGTTCCAAATTCATCTAAACTAATCTCCTAACCACCTAGATCATGTCTAAACTAATAAAATCATGTTAAACTAACTGAATCAAGCAAATCGAATGAAAACTTACCTGGTGTAAAACCTTGAGAACAGCTATGGAGATGGAAGATCTGAGGCTTTTGAGACTTGGATCTTGATCCACAAACTCAGCAATCAATTCTGTATGCAATATTCTGGTGGTTCCTTGCTTGAATTAGGTCGTCCAATGGAATTTGCAACTTTGATGTTCTTGAGTATGGTGCACGAAAATGGATGATAATCACCTGATCCTTGATTGGATGATGATCTATGATGATGATGGAGTAAAATTGAACTGATTTTGATGAAGATTGATGAAGATTTTGGAGAATTGGAATGAAAACTTCAATGAAAAAGTATGAGAAATTTGTGGAATTCTTGGTGCAAAATGAAGCCAACCCTTGCCAAATTCTCATTTCATGCTTATATAGACCCCAATGGTACATTCTAGATCCATCTTGCCCATTCCCTTGTTTTCCAACTTTGGCTCATTTTGATTATGTTTCTTAAAAGGCAAGCAACCATGGATAACTTTCTTTTTTCCTTCTAAACTCAAAAAAGTGTTTGAACCATTGTTCTTAGAATTGTTTTTCCATTCAAAATCATATATTGGAAGTCTCCATTTGGACTTGTAAATCTCCCAAACCATTTTTCAATTTGAAATTATTCACTTTATAAGCCTTTTTAGTTCATATTTTGACCAATCATGCAACTCCATGCTATGAGCTTCTCCAATAATTTGTGACCTTCTTTCTAGACTTAAAATCCCATTTGGAGCAAGTTTGATGTTGTAAGTTTTTCCATTTGAGGCCTCCTTGTATGAGTTTTTGACATAGGTTAAAATGACCTGTAATTCACAAATGCCCAAAATACCCTTTGCTTGCCAAGACCATAAGTTGAGTTCTCCACATCATATGAAGGCATGCCATACCATTCTAGAAAGCTAAGACAATGAGGAACAATTCTTATGTTGACCAAGAATTCATTTGAAATCTCCTTGAGGGGTAAAAATTGCTTGGAAGTCAAGTCACTTTCACAGACAAAAATTCAGATACCCCAAATGACCTGTAACTTGCAAGGACCATAACTTGAGTTCTATAAATCTCCTTGAGGTCTTCCACCACTCAAATTAAAGGTCTTGAGATCCTCTACAAGTTTCATGTTGTCCAAGAAGCCATTTGAAGCTAGCATTTTGACTTATCTTGCTTGGAAATTTGACCTAAACTAGGGGATTTTACAGAGAAACCCTAATTTAGTAACTCCTCTTCTCCTTGATTTCTCTTGAATTCTCCTTGGCATATCTCCATATCCTTATTCTCCATGTCAAATTATGAACCCCACATCTCTCCAATAGCCTTGAATGCCCTTTAAATCAGTCAATTGACCTAGGGTTGACCTAGGGTTGACCCAGATGAAACCCTAGTTGACTGTCTCCAACTGTAGCTCTTATGCTCTCATCAATGACTTGTCTCCTTCTCCAAATGACTTTATAAGCCTCTCCTAATGTCTAGATACTCTCCATGCTTTCACTTCACAGCTCACAACCTTCTTGTTGATCCTCAGATACCCTCAGCTAGGAGATGGACTCAAGGCTTGATCTGCTGAACTCTTTGCTTTCAAATTCTTTCCTGATGACTTGAATATGATTGAATTATGATGATAACCTCTTGCTAGGCCTCTAGAGATGAAAATAATGATTGGTCCCCTGTTGAATGACTTGCTATGCTTATGCTATGCAGATGGTTAGTCTATGTACATGACTCTATATGCAAATGCTAATGATATTAAAACATGAACCAAGTGAATAAGGTTGGGCAAATTTTAGGGTGCAACAGTCCTTCCCAGTTTGCAGCGAGTTTGCCTTTATGAGAATCTTTGCGATTTCTCCTTAAGACGAGACTGCCTACTTGGAAGTCTCGCCGTATGACTTTGGCGTTGGCTTTGCGGTGATTTATTTTAGTGAGGCCTCGTGGAGGGCAGCTCCTGATCAGACTTTTTCAACGAGATCGAGCTCTTCCCTTAGTGCCTCGTTGTTGTTCTCCTCGTCTAGAGGAGCTTCAGTCCTCCTGGAGGGTATATGTACTTCAATAGGAATTACCGCCTCAGTCCCGTATGAACTAACACATATTTTTTATAAATGCTTGACACGAGAAAAATAACGAATGCATATGTGACTCGATGATACCGTCCAAAGTACACATTTCTAACTATATATGTTTTGACATCATTAAAACAAGTATAAATAAGTATTGAGACTCTTTTCCCTCACACGTGTGTGTATGTTGTGTGTGCGCGTGCGCGCTTTTAGCCTTATACTTTTATGATAAAGTCCTTTTTTCTTACAAGTGTTCACTCATTACTAAAATAGGAGATCACCATATATTATTTCAAGACTTTGTCAGATATTACTCTATATGTTGACAAATACTTGAGTGGCTTGAGATGAGACTTTAGTTGCATTCTTCATTTGCCATCATCGGATAGTCAAATTTATCGAAACCCTAAACATAGGTTTGCATATTTATTTGTTCAATCTTTCATGCTTAACTTATCATTAGTTATCATCATCAAAAGTTAATATTCTTATTTAAAAGAATATCACCTACAAAATAAGGTTCCACAATGATAACCTCTAATGTATGAATCGACAAATTAAGATATAGAGAGATAAGTGAAATACAGATTAAGGATTGATGTATGAAGGATTAGTGGAGGCAATGGTATCATAGAAACAATTTTATAATTTTATCATTATAGAAACTAAACAGCAGAGAGAGAGAGAGAGAGAGAGAGAGAGAGAGAGAGAGAGAGAGAGAGATGGTATATGAAGATGTAAAGAAAATAAAAGATAATAATAATAATAATACTCTCTCCGGTCGTTTTTATAAGAGACACTTCACTTTTCTAGATTCATTAAATGGTTAATATATTTGGTCTATATTACATACCAGATACATTAATTATTTAATGAATCTTAAAAAGTGAAGTGTTTCTTATAAAAAGGACTGGAAGGAGTAATAAGTAATTACATATTTTATAAAAGTGTTAAATATAATAAAATTAAAAGTTTTAGATGAAATGTAGGATGGTTGAATCTTGCTTAGGATAAGTGAAATACATGTATTATATGAATGCATGTCGAAAATGGCATGGTCATATGTTGATAACTTACATGTGTTGTTTTTGGTGTGCTATGATCCTCTAAGCATGTCAGTATGTTTTAGGGCTTTCTTAATTGGAATTTGCTTACAAAAAATAGGACTTAAGTAGGTTTTTTAATGAAAAAAATTGCATATTATAATCGATTACACCTTTGGAGTAAGTGATTACCACCCTGAGATTCTGGTTTTTTTTTCAGAAACATAATGAGTGTGTAACTAATTACACTTTTGGTGTAATTGATTACCAACCTAGGAATATGGACAAATACATTGCAAGATCGGTTTGTAACCCATTACACTCCATGTAACTTTTATGTTTTCATTTGTTTTCTAGTCTTTTGTGACTTGAGTAGTGAAACTAGTAATGGTAGCGTAGCGTTATAATAGCATGCTAGATTCATGAATGATTATGATTGGATTAGCATGTGAATCACATGAGCCGTGAGAAATTCTAAGAGGTATGTGAATGTTGTCTAAGAGAATGACAAAAAAAATTCAGAAACTTACTGATTCTTAGTAAGCTATTTGCACCCTAGTTGGTTTAGCTGAAGCATCCCCTTCTTGCGGTGTCAGAGAGGTCAAGTGCAATTTTATGAAACTGAAAACTCTTGATAATCATGTACGATAAGCAAGGGATAAAGATTAAAGACGAGCATCTCTTGGGTTAATCAATTAGGATAGGTTAACAAAAAAATCCTATAGATTCACGTGTGTTCTTACCTAATGGATATTACTTGGTAATTGAGAATACCTTATGATCGAGTTATAATTTGATGGTGAGACATTCTCGAAAGTGTGATGGCACTTCAACCCTGGGTACATGCCAATATCGCGACTACAATAAAAAATAGAATCACGTAGGTGAAAGCATGATTCCTAGGGCTTGCCTACTTTGTAGTTCAAAATGTAGGATAGTAAGTCCCAAAATAAAGAAAGTATAAGACCTTTGGATACCGCCTTAGCAAATATGACTCTGAGAGAAGGGGAGGGTAATTCTGGAAACCACTTTAGTGGACATGATCCTATGCGAAGGGGGTAGAAACGTCTATAAGACTTTATCTTGAGAGTGGATAATTTAGTTGTTCATCAATTTTATTTAACATGGAAAAAAATCATAGCTTCTATTGTTCTACATGACAATTTACATTAACTTTCATGTTATGTAGGAAGCGAAATTAAGCTTTGGTTCCTTTATTTCAATTATAATACGCGAGAGTAGTACTAGTGAAATAATAATAGGGACGGAAAACTCTTTAGATCCGAGTGGACCCATAAGATAGGGAAACTCCACTATAATGTAGTATCTCACCCCTTTGATGTTGTTGATATTTAGGTAACTCAAAGAAGGACAAAGGTAAAGTCAAGATGATCTAAAGACCTTAAGATCCCATTATTTTATATTTTGTTTCCGTTGTGTGATCTTGTGTAGGAATATTGTTTAGACATGTTTAGATTTCATGTACAATATTTTATTATATGTCATATTGTACATGTTTTCCGACGTCATTCTAGGTGTTATATGTATGCACTAAGTACCAAGCTAATACTCAATGTAATGTGATTCTAGACGCGTATTATGTTGGGGTGTTATAGTTGGTATTAGAGCAAGTTGATTCTTGACCCATCCATGATGCGTTATTATTCCATTCTTTTCTTTACCATATAGGTGTTGCCTTCATAATTCTCACTTTCATATAATGCAGTGTTAGGCCTAATCGAATTGACTTCTAGAGATAGAATTACGGTTGTGCAACTCCGAGGACGTGGGAGGCCCAGGACCAATCTAGCCCAGAATGTAGAACCGAAACTGGAGTTGGGGAATGAAGGAAATCAATGGCACCAAATTATGCAGCAGATGCAGGGGAAACAACAACTCATACTGAAAATGATATAACAAATGCATGGTCATCCCAAACCTCAACCCACTCCACAGAATGTGGGAAGTCGAGGCTTTCGGGAATTCTATTTGATGAATCCTCCTAAGTTTAGAGCTAACCTTGATCCCCTCCTGGCGCATGATTCGCTTATCAGAATGAAAATTGTGTTCAAGGTGATTCTTTATAGTGAAGAAGATAAGGTTACTTTTTCTACCCATATGTTGAGAGTTTCGACAACAAGGTGTGGGCTAGTGCTTCTGCCCATATACTTACTCAAGGAATTCTGAAGGTGTGGGGAAGTTTCAAAGTGATGTTCCTTGACAAATATTTCCTAGATAGATTAAGAGCACATAAGGAGTTTGAATTCCAGAAACTCCATCAAGGAAGTATGTCTATAGATGTGTATGCGGAGAAATTTAAAGATATGATTGCTTACTCCAACCAAGTTTTTTATGTGCATGATGATAAACAGAAGATAAACCAATTCATGTTTAGTCTACAAAGAGAAATTGAGCATATCGTTTCTCAACAACAGTTTGATGCTTATGTTGAATTGTTACAACAACGTTATGTGGCAGATAATAGCTTGAAGAAGATTGGAGCTAAGAAAGAGAAAACAAGGCAAGGCCCAAGGAAGCATGAAAGAGTTGGGCATAAGTTAAAACCAAAGATTTCCTCGTCCAAGGGAAATAAAACTCAAGGTGGAAGACAATCTCAAGCCCCTCAATGTGCTAGCTATAAGATATTCCATCTTGGGGAATGAAGAAGTGGATCATGTAAGTGCCATGCTATGATGAGAGGGACATGTTGCAAAGGAGTGTCCAAATTGGAAGGCTCAAGAAGCTGCATGAAAAGGGGAAGGTCGAGTGTACACCTTGGATGCTAAGAAGGCCAATGGTAACAATGATCAGATAGCCAATACATGTTATTTGAATAATCAGCACTTATTTTTTCTATTTGATTATGGAACATCAAACTCCTTTATATCTACCAAGTATGCCCAACAACTTGGGTTAGAACTCGTTCCTTTCCTTATCAGATGGTTGTTACCACCATGACAAATTGCACTGTAGAGGCCCAATGAATTTGTGAGCAGTGTCAAATATCTGTAAGTGGTAGTATCTTCCTAATTGATTTGATTTGGTTTCCATTTAACAAGATTGATGTAGCTCATGGGATGGATTGGCTCTATTTTTATTATGTGTATATTGGCTGCAAGGAGAATGCTATTTTCTTTCCTTCAGAAGAAGCTACTTTAGATTATGTGATGACCACTCAACTGGGAGGTACAATTAATATGATAAATTTCTTGTTTGAGCGAGAAAAATATTTTCTTTTGATTATTGTTGCACCCCAAAATTTGACCAACATTTATTTACCCATCAAGTGTTTGAAGGTTGACACCTTCCTCAGAAAGTTCAAGAGATCCTCAGAGGAATTGGTTGAAACCAAGGTTGTGTGACTCATAGCTTGAGAGTTGTGGGAGCTCCTCAAATGATTCTGAGACTTTGAGAATGGACTTGAAGCTTTGAGAAAGCCTATGAGATGTCTTGAAGGTCATCATGAAGCCCAGAGAGGTCATTATGCAAGAAGTCAGAAGATTCAACCATGAATGGTAGAATTAGGGTTTTGACTGGGTCAACCCTAGGTCAACTGATGATTTGGAGAAGGATGAGACCTAATCCAAGGGCCATGAGATCATGGAAGGATGTATTTAGATACTATAAGGATGATTCCTAAACCAACTCATCATGATTGAGGAGTTTGAGAAGTTTTAAGCTAGGGTTTCTAAAGATTGTCAGTGTAAAATCCCCTAGTTTGATCCCTATCTTCCAGGCAGTTTTAGCTCAAGATGGGATTGTCATATCATCTTCCCCACAACATGAATGTTGTAGATCTTGATCTTATCTTTAATTTGAGTGGTAGAAGTCCTTGATAGGATTTGCAGAGCTCAAGTTATGGTTGTGACAAATTACAGGTCATCTGAAGTATGTGAATCTGGGTCCTTGAAAGTCACCCAACTTGCAGACAACTTTTGCCCTAGTATTATGATTCCTATGATCTCTTGGTCAACATGAATGTTGAAGATCATATTCTTAGCTTTCTAGAGAGTACTAGAGGTCCTTGATACGATTTGTAGAACTCAACTTATGGCTTTGACAAGCCAAGGGCATTTTGGTCATTTGGAAGTTATAGGTCATTTCAAGCATATGGTCATATCTCCTACTTCCAAGCTTCAAATGGAAAAACCTTCAACATCAAAGTTGCTTATAATGATGTTTTAAGGCTAGTAGGGTGGTCATGAGATGTTGGAAAGGCTCATAGCAAAAAGTGATAAAAATGGCCTAAAAATGAGGCATAAGTTAATTCAAGTGAAATGGAAAATCATAAAATCCAAGCTATAAACCCTAACCATGTCATATGATAGGTTATTTTGAATCCAAAGGATATTTTAAGAACAATGGTTCAGCCACAATTTTGATTTGAGGCTTAAATTTTGGGGTTGCTTTGTAATTTGGTTACTTGCATAATGGGGTACCAAACCAAAACAAAGAAAAGCTTAATGAATAAGGGAAATATGCATTGTGTATTGTCCTAATTCTCATATAAGGAGATATTCAAGTTGGTTGCAAGCAATATAGGGATTTTGTCATGATATATCATATGGTGAGAATGGAAATGCAAAGTATCATTTCATGAAAGTTCAAGTTTCTACTAGATTGATCTAGATGATTCTAGACCCTTCTAAATCAGTCTATATATTGAATGCAATCTCCATTGGTGAAAGGTTGGTGATTGTTGATGTTAATGGTGGTAGAGAAAAGAAATTGAACCAAAATTCTCCATTTTGCAAATTGTATTGAAACTTCATCTTTCTCTTCATTACCCTTCCATTTTTTCACACAAATCTTCTCTACAATCATTGCTGAGTGTATTCATCTTGATTTGCAACCCCGTTGATGAAGAATTGAGAGCTTTCCAAGTGAAGTTGCAAAGGAGCAAAAGGCATTGGATCTTGGGATACAAGCCATCTCCATTAAATCTTGTGCAAGTAGAGTATTGTTCATCACCTGAGGACCATTCTTGAGGATCTACAAGGCCTGATTTGAAGCTTTTCACCACCTACCATTGCAAGAGTCAAGGTAAGCAAAATCACTTCCACACTCTGATTTAGGCATGGCTAGGACTAGTTCTTGTTGTAAAACCATTAGAGACCATTAGGTGATTCATTTGGATGAGTTTAAGATCAATTAGTGAGGTTTCTTCAATGGAGGTTAATTCTTGATGGAGTTAGAATGATTGATTTAGGAGGTTATAATGCACGATTATTGGTTGGTTTTAATCAGCATGGCATAAGGATTAATTATATATAAAGATTTTTGAGTTTTGTGATGGTTGAAAACTGAAGAAAATTTGGATTCATGGAGTTGTACCGTTCGGTTAGCACGATATAGTTCGTTTTAATGCAAACCAATGCTACAGTTGTGTTCTACGTAAAATTCTAGTCAAGTTTGGTTCTTGGATCGTGGCATTTGATGGAGAAATGAGAGAGAACGAAGGTGAGGAAGATTGATGCATGGAGTTTGTGTTTCATGGAGGTTCTAAAACCCTAGGTGTCTAAAGGAAGAAGATGATGGGATCACCGTTGGATTTATGCAAGACCTGTTTACTGGAGAAGCCATCCAAGGGCTTTCGTTCAAAGCACGAAATTTGAGGGAGAGGCAGCAGCAAAACGCTGCGTTTTGTTTAATGAACTAGCTGGGCTTAGCGTGAATTGCTTTCCCCACCCCCATTTCCAAGCCCAATTGATTTTTAACTATAAACACCTGCTATTCGCACCGTTTTTTTTTGTTTTTCTTTAGCTTTAATTTGTTTTTTTTCTGAATACCATGGGCCCAGGCGCGCCTTGCCCTTGGCACCCCCAGTATGGGCCCAGTTCATGATAGCAACTTAATATCATTGCTTTTCATACCCCTCATCATTTCTCATATTATAATTTTCTCCAAATTTCTTTAATCTTCAAAAATTCATATCAAAATGAAAAATGAATATTTTTTAATGAGACTTTTTTTCCCATTTTCCATTTTCTGTCTAGAAAAATATAAAACCATAAAATATCCATTTTATTTCATTTTTATATTTTTTTCACATTTATACTTTTAATTGTTTTTTTTTAATTCTTTTAGTTGATGTATGATTTTGTAGATTTAATTAGGGTAGTTCCCTTAGGATTTTGAGTTCAATCTTTTTAGGATGATTAGATGAATGGTTTAGGTTCCCCCTGATTTAATGCCATATTTTTGTGATAATTTTTAGGGTAGTTTTAATTAGGTAGTTCTAAGTAGTGTAGAATTTGATTAAAACTTTAGTATATGTCAATAACATTTTTAGATTTAGGTTTTGTAGGGCAATTTAGTCTATGGGGAATATATGGGACTTAAGGGTAGTTATGTAGGGTCCCCTAGCATTTATATTAGGAATTAATAGAATAGTATACTATTTTTGGTTGATTTTTGAAGTGAATGATTGTTTGTGTGGCCTTTAGGGCAAGTTTTGTTTAGGTTGCTTTGCTTTGGAGTATCCCTTTGATTTGAGGAGCTTGGTGTCTCATTGTGGAGCTTAATGGAGCATACTAGAAGATTGGAAGAGGCATGGAGGAGCTTGAGGAGCTTGTTCTTCTTTTTGTTTTGTTTTAGGGTTAGGATTAGGAAGAGCTTAGATGTAGATAATTTCTTTCTTAAACATGGATAGTATTCTTCACATCCATTCCTCCCTGTGATTCAAAGTCCTTCCAGGGTATACACCTCTCTCCTTTGGAGGGATTAGTGTTATACCCAGGAGGTAGAACTTTTGAGGGAACCCTTCACTTGATATTGAACCCTTATAGGTCACCTTTGGTGGTCAAATAAGCAGTTCAATATCCCCCAGCTTATCCAGAAGGTGATTTTTCTCTGTTTGATTGTCTTGAGAGTTGTCAGAGCCTGAGCATGAAGAGGAAGACTTCATTGAAGATCATTGAAGAGGATGAATCCTTGAAGATTGCCATTCCAGCTGAAGCTTGAAGATCATGAAGATCAAGTTGATACTTGAAGATCCCTGAAGATGGTGAAGCCTGAAGGTGGAGCTGATCAAAGAAGCTGAAGCTTAAGGGGAGAAGATGAGTTGATACTCATGTTGTAGGGTTGATACCTGGAAAGCAATTGATGGATGAGGTCTGAAGACTGGGTTGCTGCTGGAGGAGCTGAAGCTTTCTTCTGTTTCTTCTTTTTCTTTTCTGTATTGTATGTTTTGTTTGACTTGTCTGTTGCATTGCATGCATTTTACTGTTAAGCTGATGCTTTGTATGTTTCGGTGTATCATTGACATGATCCCTTAGGACTCTCATTTCCTTTGATAAGGATTTGATGATAGAATCTTAGGTTGAAACCTATGCATGACAACTTCTAGGAGTTCCCTGTTCAAACCTCAACCATAGGATGAATCCATGGCATGACAACAGTAGGACTTGATAGTCTCCCTTCTAGTTGGGCCTGTTCTCTTCTCACCTCAAAACAGTTTAAGATACAGTAATCATGAATGATACCTTTCGTACGTTACGAGCCTTAAGCTATCTGAGAAAGGGTTGTGGGAGAGTTTCTTTTCCACAGTCTGGATGTTTAGTATGGTACCCTTTGGGTGACATGCGACGCACTCACTCTCAGGTCATAGTCTCTAGTACGGTTGAAATCGCAAACACAATAAAAAACACTTCTTTCGTAAAAACAGGAAATAAACCGTAGTTTCCCGAACTACGTGAGCTCTGATCTCTCATGCCTGTTGAGAGTACGTAGGCACAAGATGGCGAAGTCTTGGCGAGCTACCTTCCCCCATAACCCTTCGTAGGCCGAACTACGTTGACTCTGATTTCTCATTCTCTGATGAGAATACGTAGGCATAAAGTGTGACGCTTTGCCGAGTCATTTTTCTTTTCTTTTTCAGCCAGCCTTGATAGGTAGATAGAATAAAACCAACCCGTCCAAGTAAACAAACAAGCGAGGATCCCGTCGAGTACGACGGACGTGAGGGGTGTTAATACCTTCCCCTTGCGTAACCGACTCCCGAACCTAGACGATGGTTGCGATGACCTTGTCTTACCCTTTTTCGTCAGGTTTTTCCGATCGTTTCCTTTCCCGCTCTGAGGGATAAATAATGAAAGGTGGCGACTCTTCTATCATGCCGGCACCTTATTTTCGCGAAAGCGACAACTGGCGACTCTGCTGGGGACTCCAACGGTTCCCTGCGAGAGTCAATCCTATCGTTTGTGTGTTTACCTGTTGGGTTGCGTTTATTTATCGCATTTTTACTTCTCGCACTTTATTTCCCGCATTTTATTTTCAGTATGATATGATTATTTGTGCTGTTGTGGGATGGGAGTTCTGATGAGTGAGAAGCCAGACCCAGGCTTGAGTGCATTATAGACTTAGAGTGGAAATTAGTGGGCGCGTGCTTGCTTTGCAGGCACTAGTGTCTCATGAAATCCATGCTCAGACGAGGTTCATCCGGTTGGCTTCACTTTCAACCCTTTGGGTTGAGACGGTTGCTGGTTTGGTGGATTGTCGACTCTGGGGACCGATCATTTGTGATTCAGCTAAGTAAGGCCGCTTCATGAGCTGGTGATGTCACACCTTCTGGGTATCGTATCACCCCTCTGGAAAGTCTGTGACGCTGATGAACGCATAGGATGTCGTACCTTGAGTCAGTTTAGGTCCATACCTGTGAGTGGGATTGGGTTTATTGCAGGAAACTTTGACCTTCAGACTACCTGGTTTTCTTGACAGTGAATCAGTTATGTTGGTACCAGGGTTTCTCAGTTGCAGATTTGTCTGTTCTTGATAGAGCAGGTTTTGATCAGAGGATCTTATCATCAGGTTTTGATCAGAGTATTGTCATCAGTGGTTTGTTCTTGATAGAGCATATTTCTGGGGTCTGAAGATCTCATCAGCATATGTTGTTTGTTCTTGATAGAGCGGATTTTGAGGGGGGTCTGAAGATCTCATCAGCAGCTGTATGTTTGTTCTTGATAGGGCAGATTTTTGATTTGGGGTCTGAAGACTTCATCAGCAGATATTTCTTGATCATGCATCCGAGGTCCTTATTATCAGACATTTGTTCTCGACAGAGCAGAATTTTGATCCTATGTATATCGTCCTATCAGATGGTTATTCTTAGCAGATCAGATCAGTGGTCTTACACCGGGGTTTTCTTCTCATCAGTGATTGTTGATACCGAATCTCCACAACAGTAGTTACCTGGATATATTATTACATGAATGCATTTTGCATTAGTTCGCATATTCATGTTTGCATTCCATTAGCATGTGTCTGTGCTGCAGGCGCATTTCGTACCCTGATTCTGGTGTCCCGGACAATATGAGATATTTTCTTCCATGAATGGATCCAGTCTTATCACTGCATTGACACTATGTTGGCACGTTGACACCAGAATTAGGGGTGATCTCCTAAACATACAGACACCCATGGCATTAGCATAATTCATCTTGCATGACGGAGGTCGGGGCTTGTCTTCTAACCCTTGTGTTTGCAGGTTTGAGCCAGAATCGAGCAATTCAGACTAATGGAGCAAGTACAAGCTGAGTTGGGGAAAATCCAAAGCCAGTTGGGGCAGGTCATGAATGACATACAGGCAGTGCGCCTGGACCAGCAAGTACTCAGAGAGGAGAATCAGCAGCTGCAGAATCAGTTGAGCTTTCTCATGGGAGTGGTGAGAATTATGCTAAAAAAGGAGAGTGATCGAGCACCCGAGGTGGAGACCAAAGTGCTCCCTCCATTGCCGTCAATGCCACCTGTGCTGACGCCAAGTGGACCTCATGGACCCTCTACACAGCATGAAGCTCAAGACCTGTCTCGGCAGCAGCCGCACCAGGCATCTCAGAATAACCCTAAAGGTCATAATCAAAAGAAGAAGCTACTGGATAGGGCTGTGGACCCAATACCTGTGAGTTATGCCCAGCTGTTGCCACTGTTGGTTCAGAACCGTGTTCTCAAGCTTCGGACTTTGGATCCACCGGATGACGTGTCACCAGACGTTGACCTCAGCACACATTGTGATTTCCACTCAGGAGCACCGGGGCACCATGTCGAAACATGTAAGGCTCTCAAGAATAAGATTCAAGACCTTATTGACTCAAGGACAATTAGGTTTGTGCCGGGCGGCATGAGAGCATCGGGAAAGTTTATCCCGTACCCTGCAGGAGAGGTGAATGATTCCACTCCTTTGCCTGAAGCTGAGAAAGATCTTGAATATGTCCCGCGACCTTTGGTGACTGAATCGCCTCGCTCGCAGTTTCTACCTGGATCAAGTTCAAGGACGCAAGCGCCTAAACAAGGGACCGTTGCCATTCAGAAACGACGACCTCTTACTCCTTGGCGGAAAGAATACCAGCACCAGAATCAAAAGAGGCCTCACAACCACTTAGAACGAAGGAATGCTTCTTTCCATCCAGTGCTTGTGCCGTATAGCCAGATTCTTCCACAGTTGATTCAGAATTATTTGGTGGAACCGAAAGCTCTCAAGCCCGTGCCAGAGCCTTACCCTCCAGGGTACAATCCTCATGCTCAGTGTGGTTACCATGGTGGATCTCCGGGGCATTCGACTGAAGACTGCAAAGCTTTTCAGGCGAAAGTGCAACAGTTGATCGACAGAGGGTGCATTTCCTTTCCAGATGGAGTTTTGGTCGTGCGCGACAACCTCTCAGCTGTATGAGCTCGCAGATTCAGAGGGTTATTTCCAGAAGCCAGTGGTCCAGACAGGCAGACGTCCTCAGCATTGGCAGTCCTCAGATTTTTTACCATTTGCATTTGTAGTTTCTTTTCTGTTAGTTACTACTCGTTGTTAAACATTGTATGTTTCGAATGGTAATATTAATAAAGTGACTATGCATTTTTTCTGAATTAGTTATGTCGTTGTCACTCATTTACTGCATTGCACTGACACGTGCATTTTATTCACTCCACTTTATCACTATGATTAGCAATGAGCGGAGGGAGGATGATGAAACTGAATACTCATAACCGATAATCGTATGCTTTCAGATGAAACCTTGCCGATGACGTACAAGGCATTGTTTCAAATCCCCTAAACACCGGAGAGATAAGGAAGAGAATCCCTTGTTAACCACTTCGAGCCGAGAAGTAGGAGTTTCTTTCGGACTTTTGAACCCTCACATCTTAACCCGGGGCAGGGTAGTTGTCAGTTAGCTTGATCGAGCGTTCAAGTCTTATAGAGGAGTGTTGCCCTTCGAGGACCAATCACATCGTATTTCTCCCCAGAGGTCGTACCTCGTCAACCACGGTGGTTAAACCTCATCAATCAGGAGTGAGACAGTTACAAGCCTCTCAGATAAATCCAAACAGCCAGTGTCGCACGACTCGTTCCAAAAAAAAAAGGAATAAGAAAGCCCGCTAAGTAAAAAAGAAAAGCTAGAAAGCAAATACTTAGGCAAAAGTCAGGGCATCCCGCTGGACTTCAAAAGAAAAATAAAAAAAAACTCTGAAGAGTCAGTCCAGGAAAAAATTAGGGAATCAAAAGAATGAAAAAGAAAGGATATAAAGAAGAAAAATCCTCAAACAAGGACAAAGTCGTGCGGATACAGACACCGAAAACAAAAAAGGAGTAACTGTCACTCCAAAACACCTTGTGAATTCTTTAACCAGTTGTTCCCAATGTTCAACATACCTCCCGAAGAGGCGAGCGCTCGAGCTATGTTAACTGGACCTTAGGATCGGAGATCATCACGTAGAAGGGGTGGGTACAAATCATAATTTGAGCCAAATATCCTTTGTTTCACGAACCGTGAACCCGACCACGATACAACCCTTAAAAGACCTAATTGAGGCAGGGTTTATTCTGAAAGCGCATTACGATGAGGTTGAGTAACCTGACTCCTGCACAATTTGCTAATCATATCCTTATTGTATTTTTCACTGATTGAATCAGCACTACGTTTGAACCCTTTGGTTCATTCGTCACTCACTAGCATGACACGTAAACGAGTGACAGCACAACATTTTTTCAAAATCTACATGAACACTGCATTAAAATTACCATTCGTGAATAAACAATTTTAATTGCAGGTCAGTAGTTGATACGAAGGAACTCCAACAGAGAATAGCCAATCAGGACTGAATCGTCAGAAGTCTGGATCAGAACGGTATGCTGCGAAGCCCTGTGAATTTGGGGCAATGACTTCCTGTGAGTTTGGAATCAGTTTGTCTGAGGACAAGTCCCGGAGTATCAGTTGATTATGGGGCAGTTTATGCAAGAAGCGGTTGATCGAAGTGAATCTTCTCGAGACCCAACCAGGGGCAGCTATCCAGAACTCTTGTGAATTGAGGGAAGATCCCTCCAATGTTCAATCAGAGCATGTTGAGTCGCTCATCGCTCGTTCAGGGGCAAACTACTTCAGAGATATTGAAGCCAACCATGATGAGAGTCGATTAGTGGAGGATGGATCCTTCCGTTGTACAGGTGTTGGGGCAAGCCATCTGAAGATCGTCTCGCTGTCAGTTGTTTTCTGTTCAGAATGAATTATCCGCAAAAGTCGGATTGGGGCAAGTTGAATTGTACTGGGGCAAGTTGTTCAATTGAGTTTGTTCACCCTAGCAAGAGTTGAGTGTCGGGCCAAAACCTGAGCCTTCTGAAGAAGCCTTGCTGTCATTGGATTGTTATCCTACAGCCTAACCTGTTACTCAGCTCCATGATTGGTAGTCTGTATCCCCTGTGTTGACGTTGTTGAACCAGAATTGTTTCTCAACAGAGATGTACAGTCTGAGATTGTTTCCCTTGTGCAGTTCGAGACTGCAGCAAATTGAGATGGCATTTATCCCTTATCAGAGTAGGGTCAAGATTAGCCTCGGTAGGGCGGGATTGATATCCCCGGCAGAGTACGGCCATCCCAAGCATTGAACGTTGATTAGCCTGGTGTGCTATTTTCCCAAGTGGGTTGAGACTGAAGCCTTCCCTGACCAGCAGATTTGGGTTTATTTCCCAAGCAGTGGGACTGATGCAATGTTGTATCCCCACAGAGTCCGAGTTTAACTCCTTTCCCTCCGAGTCTAAATCATTGACTCATCCCTCAAGCAGAGGTCGACGGTGATTCCCTCATTGAGTAATCTCTAGACGGGTAGACATCAGCCCGAGAAGAGTTGTTTCTCAGCAGATTGCTTCGTACCCTATAAGGACTTAGGGTGTTCAAAAAAGACCGTTCAGGGTCGTTTTCCTCGGTGAAGTGAGATTCAAGTTCAGTGATCGATTGGCAGAGGTGTTTCCTTGATAGGATCAGTACACCTCCATCAGAGTGAATAACGAGTAGCTAAGGATTGATATCCCCAGCAGTGTTGATACACGAGTACTCCTCAGACTTGATTGGTCCATCAGTTTTCCCCAGCAAGGGTCAGTCTCCACGAGACGTGTGCAAGAGTTATCCTCAGCATGTTAAGATTGATATCGTCAACAGAGTGTAGCCCTTTTCCCCAGGCAGAGATGATTCTCTTTCCCCAAGCAGACGCATCCTGAAGGAACGTCACCTCATCAGCTAAGTCGCGCGCCGAAGCTCGTATTATTCCCCCGCACTGGGTCACAAGTGCAGGTTTCGCAGGAAACTGTTCGTACGCCGAAGTATGCAGTAATTGATGGTGCCAGACTGAAGTCTCCAGCGGAATTGAGATTCCCCACCAGAGCCGTATTCTCTCCCGAAGCCGGATGATGCCTTCTTCCCCAGCGGAATTGAAATTCCTCATCAGAGTCGTACTCTCCAGTGAAGTAGAATAATTTCTCTCTCCCCGGCTGAGTCCGCAGACCCCAGGAGAGTCGAATCCTTGGTAGCAGTTGGGACCATGAGTAGGTTTTCCCTAGCAGAGTGTTGAACAGCCGATGCTGTATTTCCCCAGAGTTGTACTCTTTCCAGCGAAGCAGAATGGTTTCTCCTTCCTCAGCCGAGTTTGCAGATATCCAAGAGAGCCGAGTCCTTGGAAATTGATCGGACCATGACTGGTTTCCCCCAGTGGAGTGCTGCAGCTGAAGTTGTTTCCCCAGAGTTGTTATCCCCAGAAGAGTAGCCGAGACGGCCACACAGTTTATTCTCGCGATTGATATCACTTTCTCTCAGCAAGTCCAGGTTCTCGTAAAGCTTCGTTCCCTGCAGTAATCAACTGAAGTTGTTTCCCCTGCAGCAATCAACGGAAGATCATTTCCCCGGACGGAGTCCAATTGGTATTGGCGTGTCCATGTTCTCCTCAGCAGGATGATTCCTCTATCTGAGTAGTTCTTCCCCCTTTGACAGGAGGATTTTCCCCTCGGCATTTATTTTGCTGACGGGATCGCATCATTGTGCATGATTGCATAGCATTTAGCATAAACGCATAGCATTTCCACCGCGTGGGACATGGTGCCGGAGCATGAGCATAATAAACATGATCTAGGTTGTTACCATTCTTGTTTTACAGGTGCTCCGCCAAAGGATCAGTTGCTCAGGATGATCCCTGAAATTCTCCCCAACGAAGTCGCTTGCTCAAAGATGATTTTTGAGATCCCCAACGAAGTCTTCAGTTCAAAATGATTCTCGAATCCCTCAGCAGGACTGTTTGCTTAAGATGACTCTTAAGACCCCAGTGCAGTCTCCAGAGTTGGTTGCTCAAGTTGATACTTAGAGTCTCCAGCTAAGATCGCCCAGGATGATTCCCGAAACCCCAAGAGAGCCGAATCCTTGGAAGCGGCTCAAGCCGTGATTGGTTTGTCCCCAGCAAGAGTTGCCCAGGATAAGTCCTGGAATCCCCAACAGAATGAAGTCTCTAGAATGGTTATCGGTCCAAGATGATTCTTGAAGGTCCCCGACGGAGTTATTTGTTCAAGACAATCCTTGAAGTCCTCAGCAGAGTTGATTTATCCAGAATGAGTTCTGGACCCCCGGAGCGGAGTTACTTGATAATTCTCCAGATTCCCCAGCGGAGAAGCATTCTCCGCAACAGGTTTTCCCGACGGCGAAGTTGAAATCTCCCTTCGAAGACTCCATGATTGAAGTCCGACCGGGTTAATGAAGCGGTTTTCTCAGTTTCTCTGAATACCTGATGATATGATCGACTACGTATTACCGGTTACCGTGTAACCAATTCCCCAATGAAGTTTCTTCATCCTGACGGTGATGTTAGCTCCTTTGTTTGTTTCCGGCGGTGAGGTTGGATGTTTGCTTTGACGGCGAGGTCAGATTATGTTTGTTTCCGGCGGTGAGGTTGGATGTTTGCTTTGACGGCGAGGTCAGATTATGTTTGTTTCCGGCGGTGAGGTTGGATGTTTGCTTTGACGGCGAGGTCAGATTATGTTTGTTTCCGGCGGTGAGGTTGGATGTTTGCTTTGACGGCGAGGTCAGATTATGTTTGTTTCCGGTGGTGAGGTTGGATGTTTGCTTTGACGGCGAGGTCAGATTATGTTTGTTTCCAGCGGTGAGGTTGGATGTTTGCTTTGACGGCAAGGTCAGATTCAGTGCTCCGGCGGCGATGTTGGATGTTTGTTTTGACGGCGAGGTCAGGTTATGTTTAGTTCTCCAGCGGCGATGTTGGGTATTTTGATTATCCGACGGCGATGTCAGATTTAGTTCTCCAGCGGTGATGTTGGGTATTTTGGTTGTCCGACGGCGATGTCAGATTTAGTTCTCCAGCGGTGATGTTGGGTATTTTGATTGTCCGACGGTGATGTCAGATTTAGTTCTCCAGCGGTGATGTTGGGTATTTTGATTGTCCGACGGCGATGTCAGATTTAGTTCTCCAGCGGTGATGTTGGGTATTTTGATTGTCCGACGGCGATGTCAGATTTAGTTCTCCAGCGGTGAGGTTGGGTATTTTGATTGTCCGACGGCGATGTCAGATTTAGTTCTCCAGCGGTAATGTTGGGTGTTTTGGTTGATCGACGGCGATGTCAGATTTAGTTCTCCAGCGGTGATGTTGGGTATTTTGGTTGATCAACGGCGATGTCAGATTTAGCTCTCCAGCGGCGATGTTGGGTGTTTTGGTTGTCGGATGGCAACATCAGAAGAATTTAATGTGGATAACTAACGGAGATGTCAGATCAGTATTTCTCCAGCTAGTGGCCATGCAGCTAGTATTGCAGTATTCGCAGAGTATCGTGTGCTCGTGCAGTTGGCAAATTTTCGGGTTTACCGGTATTCAACCGTCTCGCACCTTGATCGGCTGAGAGTCGTTCGCTTCTCACCCCAAAATTTGACCAACATTTATTTACCCATCAAGTGTTTGAAGGTTGACACCTTCCTCAGAAAGTTCAAGAGATCCTCAGAGGAATTGGTTGAAACCAAGGTTGTGTGACTCATAGCTTGAGAGTTGTGGGAGCTCCTCAAATGATTCTGAGACTTTGAGAATGGACTTGAAGCTTTGATAAAGCCTATGAGATGTCTTGAAGGTCATCATGAAGCCCAGAGAGGTCATTATGCAAGAAGTCAGAAGATTCAACCATGAATGGTAGAATTAGGGTTTTGACTGGGTCAACCCTAGGTCAACTGATGATTTGGAGAAGGATGAGACCTAATCCAAGGGCCATGAGATCATGGAAGGATGTATTGAGATACTATAAGTATGATTCCTAAACCAACTCATCATGATTGAGGAGTTTGAGAAGTTTTAAGCTAGGGTTTCTAAAGATTGTCAGTGTAAAATCCCCTAGTTTGATCCCTATCTTCCAGACAGTTTTAGCTCAAGATGTGATTGTCATCTCATCTTCCCCACAACATGAATGTTGTAGAGCTTGATCTTAGATTTAATTTTAGTGGTAGAAGTCCTTGATAGGATTTGCAGAGCTCAAGTTATGGTTGTGACAAATTACAGGTCATCTGAAGTATGTGAATCTCGGTCCTTGAAAGTCACCCAACTTGCAGACAACTTTTTCCCTAGTAGGATGATTCCTATGATCTCTTGGTCAACATGAATGTTGAATATCATCTTCTTATCTTTCTATAGAGTACTAGAAGTCCTTGATAGGATTTGTAGAACTCAACTTATGGCTTTGACAAGCCAATGGCATTTTGGTCATTTGGAAGTTATAGGTCATTTCAAGCATATGGCCATATCTCCTACTTCCAAGCTTCAAATGGAAAAACCTTCAACATCAAAGTTGCTTATAATGATGTTTTAAGGCTAGTAGGGTGGTCATGAGATGTTGGAAAGGCTCATAGCAAAAAGTGATAAAAATGGCCTAAAAATGAGGCATAAGTTAATTCAAGTGAAATGGAAAATCATAAAATCCAAGCTATAAACCCTAACCATGTCATATGATAGGTTATTTTGACTCCAAAGGACATTTTAAGAACAATGGTTCAGCCACAATTTTGATTTGAGGCTTAAATTTTGGGGTTGCTTTGTAATTTGGTTACTTGCATAATGGGGTACCAAACCAAAACAAAGAAAAGCTTGATGAATAAGGGAAATATGCATTGTGTATTGTCCTAATTCTCATATAAGGAGATATTCAAGTTGGTTGCAAGCAATATAGGGATTTTGTCATGATATATCATATGGTGAGAATGGAAATGCAAAGTATCATTTCATGAAAGTTCAAGTTTCTACTAGATTGATCTAGATGATTCTAGACCCTTCTAAATCAGTCTATATATTGAATGCAATCTCCATTGGTGAAAGGTTGGTGATTGTTGATGTTAATGGTGGTAGAGAAAAGAAATTGAACCAAAATTCTCATTTTGCAAATTGTATTGAAACTTCATCTTTCTCTTCATTACCCTTCCATTTTTTCACACAAATCTTCTCTACAATCATTGCTGAGTGTATTCATCTTGATTTGCAACCCCATTGATGAAGAATTGAGAGCTTTCCAAGTGAAGTTGCAAAGGAGCAAAAGGCATTGGATCTTGGGATACAAGCCATCTCCATTAAATCTTGTGCAAGCAGAGTATTGTTCATCACCTGAGGACCATTCTTGAGGATCTACAAGGCCTGATTCGAAGCTTTTCACCACCTGCCATTGCAAGAGTCAAGGTAAGAAAAATCACTTCCACACTCTGATTTAGGCATGGCTAGGACTAGTTCTTGTTGTAAAACCATTAGAGACCATTAGGTGATTCATTTGGATGAGTTTAAGATCAATTAGTGAGGTTTCTTCAATGGAGGTTAATTCTTGATGGAGTTAGAATGATTGATTTAGGAGGTTATAATGCACGATTATTGGTTGGTTTTAATCAGCATGGCATAAGGATTAATTATATATAAAGATTGTTGAGTTTTGTGATGGTTGAAAACTGAAGAAAATTTGGATTCATGGAGTTGTACCGTTCGGTTAGCACGATATAGTTCGTTTTAATGAAAACCAATGCTACAGTTGTGCTCTACGTAAAATTCTAGTCAAGTTTGGTTCTTGGATCGTGGCATTTGATGGAGAAATGAGAGAGAACGAAGGTGAGGAAGATTGATGCATGGAGTTTGTGTTTCATGGAGGTTCTAAAACCCTAGGTGTCCAAAGGAAGAAGATGATGGGATCACCGTTGGATTTATGCAAGACCTGTTGACTGGAGAAGCCATCCAAGGGCTGTCGTTCAAAGCACGAAATTGGAGGGAGAGGCAGCAGCAAAACGCTGCGTTTTGTTTAATGAACTAGCTGGGCTTAGCGTGAATTGCTTTCCCCACCCCCATTTCCAAGCCCAATTGATTTTTAACTATAAACACCTGTTATTCGCACCGTTTTTTTTTTGTTTTTCTTTAGCTTTAATTTGTTTTTTTTCTGAATACCATGGGCCCAGGCACACCTTGCTCTTGGCACCCCCAGTATGGGCCCAGTTCATGATAGCAACTTAATATCATTGCTTTTCATACCCCTCATCATTTCTCATATTATAATTTTCTCCAAATTTCTTTAATCTTCAAAAATTCATATCAAAATGAAAAATGAATATTTTTTAATGAGACTTTTTTTTCCCATTTTCCATTTTCTGTCTAGAAAAATATAAAACCATAAAATAGCCATTTTATTTCATTTTTATATTTTTTGCACATTTATACTTTTAATTGTTTTTTTTTAATTCTTTTAGTTGATGCATGATTTTGTAGATTTAATTAGGGTAGTTCCCTTAGGATTTTGAGTTCAATATTTTTAGGATGATTAGATGAATGGTTTAGGTTCCCCCTGATTTAATGCCATATTTTTGTGATAATTTTTAGGGTAGTTTTAATTAGGTAGTTCTAAGTAGTGTAGAATTTGATTAAAACTTTAGTATATGTCAATAACAATTTTAGATTTAGGTTTTGTAGGGCAATTTAGTCTATGGGGAATATATGGGACTTAAGGGTAGTTATGTAGGGTCCCCTAGCATTTATATTAGGAATTAATAGATGAATATACTATTTTTGGTTGATTTTTGAAGTGAATGATTGTTTGTGTGGCCTTTAGGGCAAGTTTTGTTTAGGCTGCTTTGCTTTGGAGTATCCCTTTGATTTGAGGAGCTTGGTGTCTCATTGTGGAGCTTAATGGAGCATACTAGAAGATTGGAAGAGGCATGAAGGAGCTTGAGGAGCTTGTTCTTCTTTTTGTTTTGTTTTAGGGTTAGGATTAGGAAGAGCTTAGATGTAGATAATTTCTTTCTTAAACATGGATAGTATTCTTCACATCCATTCCTCCCTGTGATTCAAAGTCCTTCCAGGGTATACACCTCTCTCCTTTGGAGGGATTAGTGTTATACCCAGGAGGTAGAACTTTTGAGGGAACCCTTCACTTGATATTGAACCCTTATAGGTCACCTTTGGTGGTCAAATAAGCAGTTCAATATCCCCCAGCTTATCCAGAAGGTGATTTTTCTCTGTTTGATTGTCTTGAGAGTTGTCAGAGCCTGAGCATGAAGAGGAAGACTTCATTGAAGATCATTGAAGAGGATGAATCCTTGAAGACTTCCATTCCAGCTGAAGCTTGAAGAGCATGAAGATCAAGTTGATACTTGAAGATCCCTGAAGATGGTGAAGCCTGAAGGTGGAGCTGATCAAAGAAGCTGAAGCTTAAGGGGAGAAGATGAGTTGATACTCATGTTGTAGGGTTGATACCTGGAAAGCAATTGATGGATGAGGTCTGAAGACTGGGTTGCTGCTGGAGGAGCTGAAGCTTTCTTCTGTTTCTTCTTTTTCTTTTCTGTATTGTATGTTTTGTTTGACTTGTCTGTTGCATTGCATGCATTTTACTGTTAAGCTGATGCTTTGTCTGTTTCGGTGTATCATTGACATGATCCCTTAGGACTCTCATTTCCTTTGATAAGGATTTGATGATAGAATCTTAGGTTGAAACCTATGCATGACAACTTCTAGGAGTTCCCTGTTCAAACCTCAACCATAGGATGAAGCCATGGCATGACAACAGTAGGACTTGATAGTCTCCCTTCTAGTTGGGCCTGTTCTCTTCTCACCTCAAAACAGTTTAAGATACAGTAATCATGAATGATACCTTTCGTACGTTACGAGCCTTAAGCTATCTGAGAAAGGGTTGTGGGAGAGTTTCTTTTCCACAGTCTGGATGTTTAGTATGGTACCCTTTGGGTGACATGCGACGCACTCACTCTCAGGTCATAGTCTCTAGTACGGTTGAAATCGCAAACACAATAAAAAACACTTCTTTCGTAAAAACAGGAAATAAACCGTAGTTTCCCGAACTACGTGAGCTCTGATCTCTCATGCCTGTTGAGAGTACGTAGGCACAAGATGGCGAAGTCTTGGCGAGCTACCTTCCCCCATAACCCTTCGTAGGCCGAACTACGTTGACTCTGATTTCTCATTCTCTGATGAGAATACGTAGGCATAAAGTGTGACGCTTTGCCGAGTCATTTTTCTTTTCTTTTTCAGCCAGCCTTGATAGGTAGATAGAATAAAACCAACCCGTCCAAGTAAACAAACAAGCGAGGATCCCGTCGAGTACGACGGACGTGAGGGGTGTTAATACCTTCCTAATCAGGTAAAAGTAGCCTACGTGTTCTCTAAGAATGACATATGGTCAGTATAACATCAATTTCGAGTGAAAGTCTCTTATACATCGAAGACTGCATTGAAGAATCAGTATGGTCATTATGAATTCCTTGTAATGTTTTTCGGAGTGACCAAACTGAAGTCTTCATGAATTACATGAATGGTGTTTTCCAATCTTATTTGGACCGATTCGTGGTAATCTTTATATAAGATATTATAATTTACTATTGTACTCTACAAGAGTACGTAGAGCATATGAGAAGTAGTTAGTTTTTGCGAGAGAAGCAACTCTTTATATAACTCATAAATGCGAGTTCTGGATGTCAAAGGTGAGATTTCTTGGTCATGTTATATCTCAAGGAGGTGTGGCGGCGGGTCCCTCAAAAGTGGGAGTTGTGGTTAATTGGGAAAGGCCTAAGAATGTGTATGAGGTTAGAAGCTTCTTAGAACTATTTGATTATTATCAGAGGTTTATTAAATAATTCTCCCAGTTGGCATTGACAATGAACAAACTCAATCGAAAGGAAGTTCCTTTCCGTTGGGATTCAGATTGCGAGCGAAGTTTCTGGAAATTGAAAAAGAAATTGACAACCACTTCTACTCTAATAATCACCGATCGTAATCAAACTTATGATGTGTTTTGTGATGCTTTGAAGAAAGGGTTAGGAGGTGTTCTTATGCAAAATAGTCAAGTTGTAGCTTATGTGTTGTGGCTACTCAAGCCTCATGAAGAGAATTTCCCAACACATGATCTCGAACTCGTTGCTATTATCTTTGCATTCAAGGTAAGAAGACATTATTTGTATGGGGTACCACACCCTAAATTTCCCCTTGTAATTATTCACTTGCTGAATGCATCTAGTCCATATGCATCATCATCATACATAAATGCATCTAGGTAAAATTGACATTACCCCAAGGCGCTAATAACCATCTTGCATGCCTAAATCACCCATAAGAAGACAATTCCCCCCTTACCGTTACCTTGGAATTGTAGAGCTCTGGGCGAATTTCCTGCTTTTCCTTCTTAGAGCTCTCCCTTTGGGTTTCTCGTAGCCGTTCCCCTGACTCTTCTCAATTTCACGCAAAATATTTTCCCAAATCCCAAATTTTCTATTTATATAACCTAATAGATTTTACTAATTCACAAATTTTACTCACAACATCTCATTATTAAAATTTAACCTTGCAACTTCTCTAAAAACTCAAGTTCTCCCGCATTCTCATTTTTTTCATAATTTATTATATATATTAAATAAATATTTTATTAAAATAATTATTTAATCAAGGTTTTTGTATTTTCTACTCTTTCAACCTATTACAAAATAATTATATATATATATATATATATATATATATATATATATATATATATATATATATATATATATATATATATATATATATATATATATATATATATATATATATATATATATATATATATATATATATATATATAATTATCTACAATAATCCCAATAATAATATTTTATTTTTCTACTCTCCAATTCTATGACCTCGGTAATTATTAATATACCAAAATACCCCTACACTCCAAAAAGCATAAAAATTAAGTATAATGAATAAAACACACCAATAATAAAATTAAATACATGTTTTAAAAGTTGGGGTGTTAGAACTTTCCCCCATTTAAAAGGATTTTCCCCGTCAAAAATTACTTGGCGAAAACAGATCTGAATATGATTCTTTCATTCGGGTCTCCAGCTCCCAAGTCAAACTTCCTCCACCATGTCCTCCATAGACCACCTTTACTAAAGCAATATTCTCCCCCCTTAGTTGCTTCACTTATCGATCCTTAATCCTTATAGGTAATGCTTCAACAGTTAGATTCTTTCTCACTTGCACATCGTCCAGTTGGATTATATGTGATGGATCAGAAATGTACTTTCGAAGCTGAGGCACATGGAAAATATTATGCAGGTCCGAAAGAGATGGTGGCAAGGCCACCCTGTAGGCAACAACTCTAATCCGCCGAGAAATCTGATAGGGACCAATGATATGAGGAGTAAGCTTTTTAGACTTTAAATTCTTTCGAACACCAATCACATGAATGACTATAAGAAATACATGATCATCCTCTCAGAACTCAAGAGCCTTCCTCTGCTTATCGTGATAACTCTTCTTCCTACTCTTAGATGCCTTCATATTCTCTTAGATCATCTTCACTTTCTCTATAGTTTGTCACACAATCTCTAGTCTAAGTACAACACTCTCTCCAAACTCATACCAACATAGAGAAGTCCTACACCTCCTCCCATACAACGCTTCTAATGGTGTCATTCCAATACTTGAATGATATCTATTAATATATGTAAAGTTGACCAATGGTAGAAAATAGTAACAAGCACCTCCTTGATCTAAGACGCAAGCCCTCAAAAGATCCTCCAAAGACTGGATAATCCTCTCAGTTTGACCATCATTATATGGATGATAAGGAGAACTCAACTTCAACTTAGTACCTAAAGCCCCATGTAAGCTCTCCCAAAACCTGGATGAGGATCTTAGATCTCCTCCAGACACAATATTTGATAGATTACCATGAAGCTTCACAATCACATTGATGTAAATCTTATCCAGCTTCTACAATGGAAAATTGATCTTAATCGGAATGAAGTGTGTCAATTTAGTCATCATATCCATGATCACCCAAATCACATCAAAACCTCTAGGATTATTCAGAAACCCATTCACAAAATACATTTAATATATTATCCCACTTCTATTCGAGAATATCCAATGGTTGCATTAGTCTGTACAGTTTCCAATGCTCAATCTTTAACTTCTGGAAAGTCAGACAAGAATATACAAATTGTGCAACGTCTTTTTTCATTCATGGCCACCAAAAAAATTTCTTGAGGTCTTCGTTTATTTCAGTAGCCCCAGGATAAATACTCAAGTCACTTCGGTGAATTTACTCCAATATGGTCTTCTTAAGTTTTGACACATCAAGTATACAAACTCTATTCTGAAACTTTAGGATCCTATTCTTATTAACTTTAAAATCTTCATCTTCATTAACTGATGACAGAAAACTACTAGCCAGCTTCAACATGCCCAATCTCACATTATCTACAGGCACCATGCACACCAAACTCAAGTCTATGAATTGTTCAATTAAGTCCAACTCTCTAACCATCAACGTTGCCATGTGCAAGGACTTCTGACTCAAAGCATTTGCTACAAAATTGGCTTTACTGGGATGGTATTTCAAACTAAAGTTGTAGTCCTTCAAAAACTCTAACCATCTCCTTTGTCTCATATCTAGCTCCTTCTGATCGAACAAATGCTCAAGCTCTTGTGATCACTGAATAATTCGAATCTAGAACAATATAAGTAGTGTCTCCATAACTTCAACATGAATACCATAACTGACAAGTCTAGATCCTAAGTAGGCTAGTTCCTCTCACGAACCTTCAGTTGTCACAAAGCATAAGCTACATTTGGCCATGCTTCATAAGCACACCGCATAATCCCATCTTGGATGCATCACAGTATACTACAATAGGTTCCTTTAGATCTGGTAATATTAACATTGGCACGGTTATCAACTTCTTTTTTAGTTCCCATAAATTCTCTTTAGGTTGTATATCCCACACAAAGGCATGACTCTTTTGAGTCAAATGTGTCAAAGGAAGAGCTAACCTAGAAAATCCTTCGATAAATCTTTGGTAATAACTAGACAATCCTAAGAAACTTGTAATCTTGGAAACTGATTTTGGAGCCTCCCATTGTAGCACTGCATCTACCTTAGAAGGGTCCAACGCTATACCACCACTGTAAATCACATGACTGAGAAAACTCACTTTGCAACCAGAATCAAAAAGATCTTCCAATTGATTGTTCAACTCACTCAGTTCGGATGGAAGCATTCTATAAAGTGCCATCAACACAGGTCAAGTAACGGGTACTAAACCTATGGCGAACTCAACCTTTCTCTGGTAGTAGATCAATAATATCATCAGGGAACACATCTGGAAATTCACACACTATAGACAGATCATCCAACATCTCTTTACTCTCAATTTGAAAGGAATTAAACCTTGCAAACACTTAATCTTCATCTTTCATGAACTCTTCAACTTATCTAGCAGAACTAAACTGAGGACCTTTCTCCTCCATAAACTCAGGAAATAATAATATCTTGTTATGGAAGTTGATATAGATATGGTTGAACTCCAACCAGTTTATACCTAAGATAACATCAAGTTGACTAAACGATAAGCAAACTAATTCAATGCCAAAGTATCTACCATATATTATCAATGGACAATTCAAACAAACTAAAGAAGTAGTTACCGACTCATTCCTTGGAGTATCGATAACCATGCTTCCACTCATAGGACACACCACAAGACCTAATCTCTTCACACAATTAGTAGATATAAGGGAATGTGTCGCACCAGTATCAATGATAGTAATTATAGGAATGCCATTAATGAAACAAGTATCTCAAGCCAGATTACTAAACTTGGAGGCTCTACACCACCAAGAGAAAATACCTTTCCACCAAATTTCACATCTTGAGTCTTCTTAGGCTTCAGACATTGTGTATAAATATGACCAGTCTTACCACAGTTGAAGAAAACCACACCATCACTCTTACATTCAGTAGCTAAATGTCATGCCTTCTCATATTTAAAGCATATAAAAGCAGTACACTCCGAAGCACGATGACTAAGTACCCCACATTTGAAACATTTGAGAGGAGCAGAAGCACCTTCCCCACTTTGACTTTTCCCACTTCCTCTGCTGAAATTTCTTTTTACCCTTATCATCTAGAATGACATACAACTTCCTAAAATTCTGATTATCACTTCTCTTATCACTGAGACTTTTGTAATGAGAGGATTTAGCACGACTATCTTCATCATAGATACGACACTTGTTGACTGGCACGGAGAACTGGCAAATTTCCGATACCCAATAAACTATTTGATATCTGGGAGAAGTCCACTTTCAAATTAATGCATTTGGACACTTCAACTTATATCCCATTATAGTGAGGGAAAAACCTAGACAATTCTTCAAATGTGGTGGCATAATCTGCATTAGCCATATTCCCTTACTTAAGTTCAAGGAATTCAATCTCGTTTTTGCTACGCACATCAGTTGGGAAATATTTTCCAAGAACGCACCTCTAAAAACAACCCAAGTAATCATAATACCATTAGCCTCAAATATCTGTCTAGCATTATCCCACCAGTACTCTGCCTTATCTGCCAGCATGTCAGTAGCAAATAGAACCTTATAAGCATCTGCACAAGCCATTACTCAGAAGATTTACTCGATCTCTTGCAGTCGAACCTACATGCCTTCTAGATCGTACCTTCCTTTGAAGGTTGGTGGCTTGTATCTCTGAAACCTGTCCAGTCCATGGGATTCATCATTTTCAACTTGTGGATTCTGCTGAGCTTGCAAAACTTGAGCTAAATCTATCAAAGCATCAGCGATTAAGCGATCATTTCTTCTAGCCATTTCTCTGTTACAACAACAAACAACTATTAGAAGAAACATTATATCGACATTGTTCACACACTTTCCGTACACCAGGAAATAGATAAAATCACAAAAACCTGAACAAACGGTCTGACCTTCTCTGATACAACTATGTAACACCCTAAAACCTGACTCACAATATAAAAGAGAAAATTGTACTGTTTAGAAATGTTACTTCACACAAATCATGCATTTTGCAAAATAATTGTAAACTAGCAAATAACAAAAATAAGCTTCAACAAAAACTCCAAAACAAATAACGCGCTCGTTCCCAACGTTATAGACCAAAGCAGACGACAACCAACGAAAAGCAATAAAAAAGAAGGAAGGAAGCTCAAAGGAAATCTCCCACTCATAAATGACTACTCTTGCTGAGTATTTGTACATCAATTTGCACACAGCCAACAAAACAAATAAGAAAGGGGTGAGAATATATCTTACAGATGTTAACGATGAAATTCAGAAACAAGATTGTAATAATGAGTTTCATAGAAACATCATTCACACTCAAAAGCACAAGCAAAATCAAATAATAATGCAAATGCTCATGTTAATGCCACAAACTCCTTGTCAAAAATGCATGTGGTATAGGGTGTTTGGGATCAGAGGTATGTTACTAATTTAACCATGTGTTCGGTTCCTCTTGAATTGTATCCATCTCTATACATGAGACCACCATAGTCCGTCTATGAACCAGGTCATCACTGGACCAAAGTCCTACCTAACCCCGAAATAAATGCATGCATGGTCATGTACAATATGAGCATTCAAAATATCAACCTCATGACATCATAAAATTATAAATGTCATCAACATCACAATATCATCATAAACATCATAATTATCACCAAAACATCATTAAAGGTTCCACTCTTGAACCTATAGGTTGCCAATCACAGGTCGTCAATGTAATCCTTTCAGATTACTATTCATCAAAAATCACCAACTAAGGTCGTCACTATAATCCCTTCGGATTACTATACTAAAAACTTATTCTTTAAACAATTTTAATTATTTTTTTATCAAAAAGGGAAAAGTTATGTTACTACCCCAAACCCCTAACTCATCAAAAAGTTTCAGGGAAACTCAAAAACACCTCAAACCTCTCAATTCGCAAAGATAACTCTAGAGTACCCAAAAAATATTCTGAAGTATCCAAAGTGCTCTAAAGGTAAGTCTCACAAGTGATAACTCTAAATAAGCCTAACGTCAGACAGTTTGACTCAAATTGCTTAAAAGTGACACTAAGGTCACCAAAAGGGTTCTAACATCAAAAGTTACTCCAAATTGAAATACTCCTGAACTCGAAAATCAGTTGAAAAGCATTCAAACTCGAAAAACTGCCAAAAAAAACCCGAATGCCAAAAAAATCACCGCCAACTGCAGCCTTCCTTCGCTGCCGGGGCAAGGCAGGGCAACACTAACTGTTGTGCGGCCCAATCTCAAAACTTCGGCTACTACCTTTATGTCACAGCCTGACCTCCACAACTATATGTTGCACCCCAAAATTTACCCTCGCTTTTTCTAACTTTGGCTGGCTTTTGCTTCGTATTCATCTGCATACCATCTAGGTCGATCATTTCTCGCATACTGTTCATGTTATCAGCCAGAATGAATTTATCGGGATTACAACCGCTTTGTTCGCATTTTAGACAATTTAAACCAGTTCAAATGTTAAGTTCCACGTCGAAATCGAGCAAAAGTTGTTCTCTTCCTGGTGGTTCAGTTTGTGCTGATAATTTTGTTGCGTTTCAGTGTTTGCCCTTTTTTTTCGTTTTTATTTCGTAGCATTTTGTAATTTATTTTTATTTTTGTTTTATAATAGTTAATATTTATTTAAGTTTATTTTATTTATCTAGAATTTAGTTATTAGAATTTTAATTTAAGAATTAGATTTTTTTGAAATAGAATTTTAATTTAAGTTTAGAAATATAATTAGATTTTTATTAGAATTATTAGGATTAGATTTTTAATTATAATTTTTAGTTTAGAAAATTAGAATTATCAAATAGATTATTATTAGAATTTTGTTAATAGTTGGATATTAGAATGTAATTAGAATTAGAGGTTAGTTAGGTTTTATTAAGTTAATGGCACATATTTAATTAAAAGAAAAAAAACAAAGTGGAAAAAGGAGGCCACATGTCGTTTTTTTAGGGTATAAGAACCTTGTTCATCATCTTCTTCCAACTTGAGGAAACCCTACCACCGCACACTATTCTTCTTCTTTACGAACACAAACCAGACCCACTTTCGAACCTCCCTCAAAACGGAACCCACAACTTTCCTCTCCACCCTCCGTCCTCAGAACCTCACAACCGAAACTCTCCGCCGTCCAATCGCGAAACCTTCATCTCCAACCCGTTTTTGACCCACCTTCAAATCCACTCGTTTTTCTTCAACCCACCACCATCCAAACCCATAAACTTCCTCTTTCACAAACACAACCGAATCCGCAAACCTCAACATCCTTCTTCATCTTATCAAACCCACCATGATTTGTTCTATTGGGGGTCGTTTTGTCTCGAGTGAAATGAGAATTCTTTGTTCACAAGTTGTGATGATGTTCTTGTTTTCTTTTTTTTTTTTTTTCTGTTTTAAAATTGTATTATGATGAAGCAGGAAATTGGGTTGCTATTTCATGCCACACATGAGCCTGCTCACGCTCACCCTAGATCTCACAGCCCCCCCCCCCCCCCCCCTTTTCTTGTTAATAAAAACATTTATTTTATAATTTAGTTTTTTTAGAATTTTGTAAATGTATTAAATTAGCTTTTCAAAATTTCAATACTTTTCTAACATATCTTTAGAGTTATATATATATATATATATATATATATATATATATATATATATATATATATATATATATATATATATATATATATATATATATATATATATATATATATATATATATATATATATATATATATATATATATATATATATATATATATATATATATTCTAAATATTTATTTTTCCAAGTTTTAGTTCCTTTAGAATTTTTAATATATTTCTATAGAAGTTAGATTTTAATACCTTTTGTCTTTTATTGAGGATTTATTTTCATATCTCCTCGTTTGGGTCGATGAAGAGATCTCTAAGTTTTTCCGTCAAATTATTGATGAAAAACGATAGATCCGAGACCAAACTTTCTTTTCATTTTTTCGATTTTAGGCGTTTTTATTCATTTTATTTCACTTTTATCGTTTTTGGGTCGATGAAGAGACCTCTAAGCTTTTCCGTCAAATTATTGATGAAAAACGATAGATCCGAGACCAAACTTTCTTTTCATTTTCATTTTTTCGATTTTATGCGTTTTGATTCATTTTATTTCACTTTTATCGTTTTGGGGTCGATGAAGAGACCTCTAAGTTGTTATACGTCAAATTATTGATGGAAACGACAAGTCTGAGACCAAGTTTTCATTTCCTTTTCATTTTTCGATTTTTATTCATCTTTATTTATTTTCGTCGCTTTTTGGTCGATGATGAGACCCACAAAACCATCATTGGTCAAATTATTGATAGATGGAGGTTTGTCCGAGACCACCTTCCTTTTCTCATTTCTTTTTCACTTTCGATTTTATTTTAGTTTTTGCGATCTATGATGTCTTTCAATTCGTAAGCGTCGTTTTATCGAAGTCGATAATCTTCCCGATTTCAAATCTATGGAAAATGACCATTTGGGTCATTTTCTTTACTTTGGGATCGCGATAGGCTACCTTTGATTAATCGACATACTGTTTGCGATTAAGACGAGATCCCACTTTTTGGCCCGTGCGACACGATTAAATTAGAGAATGATCCTCAATACCATTTCTCTATCTTGTCCATAGCACATATATCAATTTACACGGCCTCCTATAGTTCGGCTTCCCTCATAAGTCAAGCTACGACGGTTTAGCGTCACATTTTATCCCGATTCGATTCACTAACACCGTTGAGCATTAATTCAAAACTTTTAATAAACTGTGATGAGTGTTATGAGCCACAAGCGTTAGGTGCATAGGAAATGATGAGTGAGGAGGTCTCTCTTCACCTATCTAGAGTGTTTAGCGTATGCCCTTTGGGCGATATGCGACACATTCGCTCCTACGTCTTAAGATTTAGCGCAGTACGCATCCCAAACCATTCAATTCACTTCTGTTCAGGCGTTCCAGGCCTAGTATCTTTTCTCTCGCCCTCGTGCTATCGAGATCTCGTTTTCCCGTAGTAGCCGAACTACGGCTTCTCTGATTCTTCATTCCCCAATGAGGATACGTAGGCACGAGGATTCCTATCCTTGACGAGCACACTAACAACTAACCTCCCCTTTCTCTTGCCCCCAGTGCAATCGATACCAACCTGTTTCTCAAACCTTTTCATCCTTCGGGATTGTTTCAAACTTCACTTTCAAAAAGAGTATGTTACTTTTCTGTTCTACCGTAAACAGGCATCGTCTCTAACTGTTGGAACGGAGATTTAACGTCACTCACAAAAACACTTAACCAACCTTATCCTATAGTTTCCCAAACTACGTTTGCTCTGATTTCTCATACCAGATGAGGATAAGTATGCACAAGACGGTGATGTCTTGGTGAGCAACCTTCCCTCCACCACCCGTAGTTTTTCGAACTACGTTGACTCTGACTTTCCTATTGCACGAAGGAATACGTAGGCATAAGGCGGTGTTGTCCTATCGAGTCTGTTCTTTCTCTTCATCCCCGTTTAGTAGTAGCTTTTAGATAACTTTCACCCATAGATTAGACAACAAGCGTGGATCCCGTTGAGTACAACAGACGTGAGGGGGGCTCATACCTTCCCTTTGCGTAACCGACTCCCCGAACCCAAGATTTGGTTGCGATGACCTTGTCTTTCCCGTTCTCTTAGGTTTTCTTCGATCGTTCCCTTTCCCTCTCTTTGGGATAAATAACGTTCAGTGGCGACACTTCTGTTTGTTTCCGTCGACCCCTTTTTCGCAGTTGTGACATTATCGCGACGTGCCGCCACACGACTCAATCGACGTCGATGTCGCACGCCCTGATCGCTACTATTGCACAACCTGATCGCCATCACCATAGCCTCGAGTCACGGCTCCGGCCGCCACCACCAACCCAGGCGCGACGATGACCCATCGCCAACTGACACAACCTGCCGCCGGTCCCCCTTAACCAAATTTTGAATTTTCAAAAATATCCATTTTTAAGTTTTTGTTGATTTCTGATTTTCATGTAAAAGGCCATTTTTGAATAAAAGGGTTTCACAACATTTGGAAAATTTTCAAAAAAATTGATTAGTTCTGGAAAAATTAAGGAAAATTAGGGAAACAGGAAATAATTCATCACACAAAAAAATTTGAGAAAGCAAATGACTCAAAAAGAGTCGCTCTAATCTTTGGGGTGAAATACCAACTTTAAAAACAAGTGATCAAACAATATGTCAAGGAATTTACACAAATTACCACAATCCACCACAATAATGCAAGCCTACAAAGAATAACACAATAGAGACCCTATGGGATTTATCCCAAATTCTTTTTTTTGGGTCTCTGAGCAATCATACGAACAAATATTTACATCGATTATACCCATAGGGTTTTTCCCAAACCTTATTTGGAAGAATCTCGATCATAAAAATTAGGGAAAATTGACAATACCCCAAGACATTGATAAGAGGGTAAGGAACCCTCACCATCCTGCATGCCTAAATCACCCATATACAAATAATTTCTCCCTTACCTTGGAATTGCATAACTCTAGGTGAACTTTATGCTTTTCCTTCCTAGCGCTCTCCCTTAGGGTTTCTCGTAGCCACTCCTTTAACTCTTCTCAATTTCGCGTAAAATATTTTTCGAAATCCCAAATTTTCTAGTTATATAACCTAATAGATTTTACTAATTCACAATTTTTACCCACAACATCTCATTATTACAACTTAAGCTTGCTACTTCTCTAAAAACTCAACTCCTCCCCCATTCTCAATTTTTTTTCATAATTTATTTTTTAAATTAAATAAATATTTAATTTAAATAAAAGATTAATTTAAATAAATATTTAATTCAAATAATTATTTAATCAAGGTTTCTATATTTTCTACTCTTTCAACTTATTACAAAATAATAAAATATATCTAATTATCTACAATAATCCCAATAATAATATTTTATTTTTCTACTTTCTAATTCTATGACACCGTTAATTATTAAATTACCAAAATAACCCTACACTCTGAAAAGCATAAAAAAATCAAGTATAATGAATAAAACACACCAATAATTAAATAAAATACACGACTTAAAAGTCGGGGTGTTACAACAACTAAATGCAAGCATAACAAGCGGTTAAAGATGCAAGCATACTAAGCAGGATTTAATGGGTTTAATGAACACTACAAACATCCTCTAATGGTGGCACTTAAATGGAATATAGCTCAAGCCTCATATCCAAGTAAAATTCACCAAGTGTCAATAAAATAGAACTACCCAAAAATCCTTAAAGCTTCCATGTGTGAAAGCTCACCATGTCAGGTATGAGTAAACAATGTGTTATAAAAGAAAAAGGGTGTTTTCATAAAGTTATACGACTAAGTCACACACACACACACACAATAAAAAATGTTTTCAAGCCTATTTTTCTCAAAGAATAATTCCTAAAAAAGTGTGAAGTCGTGTCGGTTGAATCAGTCACCTTCTGAATGATATTGAATAAAATTCATATTATCCAATTGATTGACACCTATACCCAATCGATTGGGTTAGTTCAAAAATTATTCTTAATCATTTAGGACAATGTCTTAATGAATGCCAACAACTATATATCCTTTCCTTCCTTTTTAAACATCCTAAATGGTTAATTTGAGGTCTTCCTATAGATTAGAGCAAGATTTCAATCAATTGACACATCAATTTTGGCCCAAAAAAATTTTCTTTGTTGTACCACCCTCTAGCCTATAAATAGAGGAACCTTCCTTCATATTTTAACTACTATAACTGTGAGCACATTATCTCAAACCCGACTCTCTCTAAAAATGTTTTTCAACTTTCTCACACTTATATTTAGTCGTAGCGCTTTCAAAAAACTCATTTTGTTTAGTAAGGAATCACTGTAATTCTAGAAGGGTACGTTTATAAATTCACCAAGGATCATTTCTACCTTGGTTTAATAATTTACTCATAAGGAATTGTTTTTTTTTTGGGTTCGAAGTTAAACTCTTCAAAAGTTTTGGTTTGGGGATTTAGTTACTAAGTCACTGGTTTGGTTCATAAGATCAGTATGTTCAAAAGTTTTCATCGGTTCGAGATCAGCCCGTGTAAAATCTCAACTTGGTTCTTGTTGATCTTGTTCAAAACCTTAATTTGTTTTGTAAGCTCAACTTGTTTTAAACGCTGACTAAGGTTAGAGATAAGCCCAGTATAAATTTTCATAGGTTCGTGGTCACCCTGTCAAAAACTCGATTTGGTTTGTGAGCTCATCCCAATTTAAAAGATCATCTTGGTGCGAGATAATCCTGTGTAAAATCTTATTTTAGCTCGTGGACTAACCGCTTCAACTCGTCATTTGGAAGGAAGACTAGCATTTTTTTCTCCTTTGGTCATTGATTGGTTGGAAGTTAGCTAGAAACTTCATTTTTCTTGTATATGGGGGTTCCAGAGTTCAAACTACTAAAAACTATTAAGATTTACTAGATTATTTAAGTAACAATTCTAGGGGAGAGAATTAGATCTTTTTTTTTATCAAACCTCTATAATTTCTAGTGTTATCTCTCTATCCTTTAATTTTTTACTTTACGCTGCTGATTTCTAAAATATTTTGAAATGAATATAAACTCTGGAAAAAAAGTCTAAAAGTTTATTAAACTCAAGTTTTTCTGAAACTTGCAATTCACACATCCCACTCTTGCGTGTGGAGTCATATGTCTAACAATTACATGCACCAAAATTATAGTATAGATATGTTCACCCACTCACTTTCCCATACAAAATCCTTTATACTCTTAGGATCAAGATTTTTTTTTTCTCTATATTTAGATGCTTCAATTAACAAAAATGTCATATTTAATATCTATGATCAACCATACCAATCTTATTACGAAATCTTCAAGAGGAGTTAATATCTCATTTTGGGTCTGGGCGGGTGAACAACTCTCTTTTGTGCTCGCAACACCCAAAACAACTTTTTTTTAGGAAATAATACTACATTTGTATTTGGTTGGACAATTACACTAATCGTTGCCAATTTCTGCATCATAAAAATTGCAGCAACACAACACATAATGTTCTAAGACAAGAAACAAATGAAACACACAAAACATAATTTTAAGCAAACAAACAACAAAACAAAATTATACACACGACATAGAGATCGTCAAAATATTTCTTGCGCGATTCTCACTTTTGTGCTAATATTTCCTCTAACTTTTTATTGTTGAGCCCATCTATCTCTTTCTTGTGGAATTCCTGATTTTATACTAAATTTTCTTATAAATTCTCATCAACGAGCTCATCCATCTCTTTATTGTGCAACTCTTCACTCTTTCTTGATGATTCAAAGTATACTCTTAGGACTATGCGTTGTCCAACACCTCAAACACATCCATTACAATCCTTTGTTCCAATTTATTCTACTAATATATCATGTCGTACTTTTAAAACAAAGGAACCTTTACTATCCCTTTCAACAACAAATTGTACAACAAAAATAAAATTTCATTACAAAAGTGAATTAACCTAAAATTAATATTATTGACAAAGAATCTACTTAGAATGTTCTCACTAACTACACGTCTAGCCTTTGATGTGAACTTTCCACTCGAATTTTGTTGGACTCTCTTCTATTTCTCATAGCGTGATGGTGGAGATAGAGTGCGATCACAAATTAGTGAATCATCTCCCAACTGTTGTCTTTTTTATTAATATTTTCTTCCTCCAATTTTTAATATCCTCTGCGATACAATCTATGGGGATTTATAGTTTACCCTTATTTTCCTTTCCTGTTTGACTTTTAACATTTATAAACATAGTGGAAATATTCATTTGTATAATTGTATCTAAAAAGCATAATCAAAATACAAAATAAGATTATTTTTAACAAAATTAGATTACTACTAACTAAGAAAGTGATGACAACCTATCATTGCATGAAATTTGGTGAAGAATTGGAGAAAAACAAGCAAAAGATGAGCCAAAAGGAAGAAGAAAGACCCAAGAATGGGGAAAAAATAGCTAAGTGTGAAATAAGTGAACTTAGTGAAAATTCAGGTGAAAAAGGGAGCAAAAGTGTGCAACTACTTGAATAATCACGCGCATCATCGCGCATGTGATAGGGGTGTACTACATGCATCGCGCACGCGATACATATACAGTAAGCGCAATGATGCCTTTTTATAGGCTTTTTCTAACGCGTTCTGACCCGTTCTGAGCTCTTTTCAAGGGTGATTTATGCACTGTTACAAGGGTTACGAATTTTGGCACTTTAAGCACGATTTCACAGCATCAACGAGAGATTTTGAAAGCATTGGAAGCCATTGGAGGTCAATCCTTCAAGGGAATTCATATGATATTCTCCTTATTTTAATTAGTATTGTAATTTTAACTATGAGTTGCTAAACTCTTCTAGGGTAGATTGTGTGTGATGAACCTTTTTTAATCTGCTTGGATTATATGTTGATTTGACTGTGTATGAATCCTTTAAACTAATTTTATTCAATTGCTTATCGTTCTTAAAGATTTTTATTTGAGATACTCTGTTAAATTGATTTTGGGCAAATACGAAATAATGACCCTTAACCTATGTGTTAGACTGATCCGCTGTCGTAGACGAGTCAAAAATGAGTACATAAAACTATAGTTAGGGAAGCGACACTCAAGCCGTATTGCAAGGAATCTTGGAAAAATTAACCAACTAAAGAAACGACATGGGGGGTTTTAGATTCTATTAAGAATACATGAAAAATAAGTGATTATGAAATAAGCTAAAATGAATCAACCTACTGTTCGGTTTCCTAACTTATCATCGGTAATTATAAATCCAAAGCCCTAAGCAAATTCTAATCCTCTTTGATTACAATATCAATTAACAATCGAAATTGACACTATGCAGTTTACACTCCAATTATCCCAATGAAGCAAACTAATTCAGCCCTCACAAATTAAGCAAATGTGATTCAACATATGTAATTTAATGGTAAAGCAATGCTAAAACATGATATAGATCAAGGAACATAAACCAATCGAAATAAGTCAACATGAATCTATATAATTCGAATTAATCATATGAAATATATAAAAGAATATTGAAAGGGAAAAGAAATTGGATTGGAAATATAAAACCTCAAAGTATTGGCGAAAACATTAATCATTAGGTCAATCCTTAGTGATTAGTTCTCCATTAATCCTATAAGCATCCGACCCAAAAACTAAACAAAACCGGCCTAAAAACTAAATATTTATTATGTCTGGAACTAAACTAAATTATTCGACCCTTTTTCACTTCGAGTCAGCTTTTGACTTCAACACAAAACTTGTAGATCTTTCTCTTAGATTTCCAATCCATATTAGAATGCATCAATACGATTCTCGTAGCTCAAGTTATGGTCTACACAGTTAAAAGATATCAAATAACAGTTTAAGCTGAAAATAAAAGAAAGCCAAAAATAAACTTAAATATAAAAACACACTAAAATAGTAAAAATAAGATAATAAAATGTATAGTTGTCTAAGTACAAGATTAGAAGAAAGTGCATCAAAATGCACTGATCAAATTCCCCACACTTGAACTTTTGCATTCTGAGCAAAAATATAATTCAAAATTAAAAATAGAAAAATAAGAGCAAAGCAAAACATGCAATTCCAAGAGTTCTTAGGATATAAAGTGCAAGGAGAATTCTGATTCTAAGCTTCAAGAAATATGGTGTTCGTGAGTAAAATTCAATACATTCAAAGCATATAAGAAGAAAGTTTACCAAAGAGTTCACCATAAGCAGCAAGATCCTCACATGATAAACTCTCTCAACTCTCAAGTGTTTAGGTTAACTGTTTACAGTCAAAGCACATCATAAAAATTATCACTACCATAAGTTTGAAAAGACTCTAACATCTACAAATGAAATACATGCACACAAAGATCAAAAAAACTTTTATTCAGGTTGTAATTTGGCCAAGGTAAGGGTGGGATAGATCCTAAGGGGTACTGGGCTAAACATCAAAGGATCAAAAGAAAATTGGAAGAAATTGTGGAGGTTGAATTATAAAAAACTTCATTTATTTTCAAACAACAACCTTGCAACTATTTCTCTTGACTTTCTCTTTTTATTCTTCTTCTTTTTTCAGAAGGAGTATGTACTGACACCCTTCTCTTCTTTTTCCATTTTTTTCAATTTTTTTCTTTTCCTTTTCTTTCTATTTTTTTTAAATTTTCTTCCAACTTCTAAAGTATCACAACTATAATAATTCAACCCCGCATAACTCTAAATAAGACTCCTTCAACCCTTCGAATAGGGTGATAACGTTGTTTTTCACTTTTGGGATTGTAATGAGTTTTAAACAAAAATTGGAATAAATAGGCTCAAGGTATTTTCAAACAAGGGATGATACTATTCAGAGTTGTCTTTTTGGCTGAGTGGCTAAAAATAAAACAAAATAAATTATTTTTATCATATCATTGTGCACAAGTAAACAAACAATTTCAAAAAGAGTCAGATCAGGTTCTAGAGACTAACAAACATGAGTGAAATCACACAAGAAAGAAAGAAATGTATTTTTTAAATATGTTATCCAATATTAGGCTCAAAATATCACAAGGGTAAATGATCTACCATAAATAATGTACAATTTAGAGTTTAGTCCTACATATCATACTAAGAATGCTAAAAAAGAATCAATCACATCATACCACAAGTCTTTAATCAAGAGAATAGAGAAAATTACTCACATAACATTTGCAATCTAAAAACCAATGAAAAGGCATGCATTTTTAAAAAATAAGAAAACAAGTAAGTAAATGAAAACAAGAAAACATATAAGTAAATGATTCCCTCCCCCACACTTAAGACACACATTATCCTCAATAATAGAACATAAGTATAAAATAAGATAGAGGAGAGATAGAAAAGAACACACCCAAGGATCCAAGGTAGATAGATGATCACATAAATAGCCTTTCCCAAACATAGCTCTTCTACAATATCTTCTTCTAAAGTGGGGCTCTCATGGAGTAGCTTTAGGCAGTGTCCATTGTTCTTGATATTTTTAGTAGTTCCTTCGTCTTTTATTCCAAGATCAAAGAGGGATTTTCGATAAGTAAAAATGTCGAATGGGCATGTGAACATGATATCTGTCGCACCTCGAAAAATTTTAATTGATTGAGAACACGACCCTCGCGTGAAAGGCAGTTCGACAGAGTCGCCACCGAACTTTATTTATCCCAAAAATATGGGAAAGGAAAATATCAAGAAAACTTTTAAGAAGAGATGATAAGAACACGGTCTTCGCAACCACATTCTGGGTTCGGGAGTCGTTTATGCAAGGGGAAGGTATTAACACCCATCATGTCTATTGTACTCAACCGGAACCTCTTAGTTCGATTTGGGATGAGCATTCTCTAAGCTTGTCTGTTTTCTTCTCATTGGTAAATGCGAAAAAGTACGATAAAAGAATAATTATGCTAGGGGAAAATGGGTGGTTTGAGAATAGGGTGCTCGTCAAGGATTGGGGTCTTTATGCCTACGTATGCTCATTTGGACGAGAATGAGGAATTAGAGCTCTCGCGGTTCGACTACGGGAAAGGTAGGAGTGAAACGAATGATGGATAGAATTGTGATACGGAATGACGAAAAAAGATAGAAGTGTGGTACGGAATGACGAAAAAAGATGGAAGTGTGGTATGGAATGACGGAAAAAGATGGAAGTGTAGTACAAAATAACAGATAAAGATGGAAGTGTGCTTGCCAATATCATCACAATCTTGTGCCTACGTATCTTATATTTAGACGAGAATGAATAATCAGAGTGTCCGTAGTTCGTGGAGACGACCATGAAAAGAGAGGGGTTAACGTGTTGAAGTTTGGTTTGGAGACGAAAGATTGACTGAAAAACAACCCAATGGGTGTGCCTCGAGAGCTTTCACTCAAGAATCCAAGGAATGCGAGATTCCAAGAATTCAGCTCTTTCGAGATTTGACTGAAAACGGTTTGAGAAAAGGTTGAACGTGTTGAATTCGAAAGATTGAATGAAAAACAACCCAATGAGTGTGCCTCAAGAGCTATTCATTCGAAGGTTCAAGGAATGCTAGACTCCAAAAATATTCTCCTTTCGTAAGTTTGATTAAGAAAATGTTTGATATATAAATTAGGTGTTTTGAGACAAAAGGTTGAATGAATGACAACCCAAAGCGTGTGTCTCAAGAGCCATTCATTTGAAGATACAAGGAATTCTAGACTCCAAGAATTTTCTTCTTTCTAAGTTTGATTAAGAAAGCGTTTGAAAAAGATTGAATCGAGTTGGTTGTGAAAAGACGTTGATGGCGAGGCAAAAGACGCTCGACTTACAGGTTTAAATAAAATACCACTTAAAGTTGGATCAAGGGTTTGATTTTATTAGCATGCAAAGAAGATTGAAAAGAGGTTGATGAAAATGGCTCGACAACGAGTAGGGTTTGGTTAAAAATAGGTGAGAGTCAATACTAGTCCCTAGGGGTGCTCATAATAACGAAACCACGATGAAATATACGCGTGTGTGTGATAGGTTGATGACGAATGCTTACGAGCAATCGACTTGCGATGGGTGTTGAAAATGGCTCAATGACGAATTGAGAATTAATTCGAAAATGGTTTAATTTATGCTAGTCCCTAGGGGTGCTCCTAGTAAACAAACCACAATTAAAGCAAATATGAATGCGTACATCGAAATAGGAGCAGGGTACATGTGAACTACACAGGATTGCACAAAATAAAAGGGTTCATTGTAAGGTAGCCCAAGAGGAAGCCATGTGTGTGCGAGGTGTCCTAAACTAATCCTTGAGCAAGAGTTGGACAAAAGCTCTAAGCTAGGGTTTATGTATACAGTCCAAGTTCTGTTGCTCGGAAAAGTAACCAACAATCCACCAACTTAGGCTTTTAGGGTTTCGATAGTATTAATGTGTTTTTGAATAGTATGAACAAGATATGATGAACATGAATATGATAAGATGATATGAATAATATGGCAAGATATATAACAATATAATCAAGATAATATTCACAATAGTATAATCAAGATAATATTAACAAGTATATGAACAATGATAATAAAATTAAGATATATTGACTGAAAAATAAAACAAGAATATATTGACGGAAATTAAAGTTAATCGTTAGTTATTATCGAATGAATCAGGTCGAAATGTAGCGCTAAATCTTCGTAGCTCGATTTATGACGAAGATCAAACTATAGAAGGTCACACAAGTTGATATTCATGCTAAAAATACGATGGATAAATGATATTGATGATCATTCTCCAAAGTAGTCGTGCCACACGAAAAGAAAAGGTGACAGTCTCGTCTTAATCACAAACTCACGTTGATTAATCGAGGATAACCTATCATGATCCCAAAATATAGAAAATGATCTCAATGATCATTCACTACAGATTTTAAATAATGAAGGTTAAACAACCTCAATCAACCAACATTCTTGAATAGAAAGACTTCACGGACCGAAAATGAAATAAAAAACGAAAAGACAAATGAAAATGAAAATGAAAAGATCATAAACTTCAAGAATTAAATATCACCTTATAAAAACCAATATTTAATACCAATTAAGAAAATAGTATAAAAACAAAATGAGGAAAAAAATTAGAAAAGAAAAAATAAAATAAAAACCAAATTTACAAGGGGTGAGGCGCATAATATTCATCGAGGGTGCGGAAATATGGGTAGTAAGAAGAAAGAGTGGTGAGACAATAAATTAAGTGAGCCTAAAGCCCACATCATCATCAGCCAACAAAAAAATAGCAACTAAAAAAGAACAATGGGCTTACGAAGCCCAACCCGCCCTAGCATTAGAAATCGCATGACCAACAACATCTCTTAAAAATAAATAAAAAAAGAAATCGAGAAAACAAAATCATACAACACGGTCAAGAGATTCTATCCATCAGTTCATAGATCCACAAAGAAAAAGCAAGGGCAAGACGATAACGACATCTCGGTGAAAAAACAAAGCCATGCACCAGATTTTCAATCTTCTTTGCCATAAACCAGGTTCCTCACTCACTTCTCCTACTTCTATTTCGAATTTTTTTTTTTTGTGTTTGATTCAAAAATCCTATCTCTTCATCTTACTTTTTTCGATTCAGTTCCGATGTCAAGTTATTTTCGGTTGTATATATTTTCTTCTATTGTTCAAAACATTTGGGTTTTTGGGGTATGGGTTGCTGTTGAGTACAATTTAAGAAGAGGTTGTTGATGGTTTGGTGTTGTAACAGGTTTGAGTGTGAATAGCTTTCGGTGTTGTGTTTGTAGGGAATATTTGAAGATTTTTGAGGTTGAGAGGGAGTTGAATTTGCGAAGAAGATGTGGTAATTTTGCAGACAGAATTTGAAGGTAATGGAAGGTTTGTGGTGTGATGAATAATTGCGTGAAGAGTCAAGGTTTGGAGGTGAATTCAACAGAGTTTATATGGCTTTCTGAAGATCCCCCCACATTGTGAAGGTTGGAGGTACAATTTATAGAGTGGATGGGCAAGAAATTAGAATGAAATTGGTGGAAGTTATGTGATGTTGTTGCGTCCTGTGCGAAGTTTTCGCGTGAGTGGCCTTTTTCACTTTGTTATTCGGATTTGTTTTTATGCTATGTTGGTTTTGACATTTTCGTTTCACAATTCATGTGACATGGTTTTTGTTTTAATTTTCACTGCAAATTTTGTCTTATTCACAGCATGATGAAGGGTGCGTATGGTTGGCCAAAGATTCGTATGGCTGCTGGCTGTGGGATGTATAGCTGGGAATTGAGGCACGACTTGTTGAAGAAGGTTGGCTTTGGTTAGTGTCGTTTGAGCCACGTGATTAGAGTGTATTATGTTTTTGCAAGTTGCAGGTTGCTTATGGTTTGTGTGTTGGTGCGTGAGTGAATTAGTTTTAAGAAGATGAGGCCTTGGTTTGGTGATTGTGGTGGCAAGTTGTGTGAGGCACCTTGATTTTTTGTGAAATTTTTTAATGGACTCTTTTCATTTGTGGTGACATGGGCTGTGTGTTTTCTTGAACATATACTTCTTTTTTTTCTCTTTTGGATCAACATATAGTGGACTCAACATATGCCCCCTTTTTTTTTTTTTGTAATGTTTCTTTTTTTCTTTAAAACTCAATTTTGTGGCCTCTCTCATTTGTTGCAAATTTTGTAGAATGGATTTAAATGTATTGGGCCTTTTTTTTGTTGCAACATGATATGTGCTTTTTTTGGTACATTTTTATGGAATGTGATGGAATTTGACATTGACTTGGGCTTTATCAAAATTGTACGCACCTTACTTCTTGAATTCTCAAACTATGTTTATCTTTTATTCACAAGTTAAAAATCCAAATTTTGATCCAAAGGTCTTATGAATCAAATTCTACCATTCTTGAAATTCTCACTTGAGTTGATCTTGGAATTTAATCCATAAATCAATCTTGCTCTTTGAATGCATTATGATATTGAACTATAAATCAATCTTGAAATAATCTTGAACTGGGAATGAATTGATGCTTGGAATCAATAAATCCCTCTGAATCTAATATTGAATAAAGAAATGGAGTCATCTTGAACTAATGTCACTTGGATCGCAGTTGAACCACAATCTTTCATCATGAACCAAATTCTCACAACTTTGAAATCAGAGGATAACAACTTGATATGAACTGCACTAAATCCCTAAATTGGGAATGATCTAATCATGAAACATCTGCACTTATCACAACCTGATAGCTTAACTCGCACACAGATGAATTGAATAGGCATAAACCCTAATTGAAAGCTCAAATCTATACCACTTGAATGAATCATGCCCAGACCTTAATCTTATAACTAACCTGCCTGACCAAGATTATGTCACAACCAAATCCACTTTAATCAATACTGCATGTACAACTTATCTGACAACCCTGCCTTAAACCCAATTCAACCTTGCAACCTTTAAACAGCAAGAAGAAAGGAAGCAACTTCATATTTTGGATTTTTGAATAATGGTTCATGGATGGAATTGCAGATGAAAGTTATATACAAGTAGGACAAATTTGGGGTATGACAATATCATTTTTCACAACTTCAAGAATCAAAGGATTAAGAGGTTGCCTCACTACTTTTATTCCATCTTCAAGTGAGACCTTATGCATACTCATGGATGCGCTAAAATCCCGAGTATCAACCCAAGTCCATCCAATTCCCTTCTTATGTTCCTGCAATAATTTCTCTTCCTGCTCAAGTTCAAGCTTTGATAGAAAATTTAAATCTTCAAGAAGTGATTTAGAAGGTGGTTGTTCAATGGAATGTTTGGTTGGGGAAGTCAGGATGTCGATAGCTTCAGTTGTATAAATAGCTTCATCTACAACTCCATCTGTAGGAAAAATGTCAATTTGCAAGGCAACCTCAATCTTAACACAAATAGAACAAATATGAGTGTTGGTACATGCATCAGAAGTATAAGTGTCATCAAAGTCTGATAATGATGGAAAATCAGATAAGAACTCAGAATAATTATGATCAACTAAATCAGGAAGTACTCAATGTGAAAAACAAAATGTTCTTCCATGGGGTGTTTCATAGCATCGAAGATGTTAGATTTAACAATGATATCAAGAGACTCTATGAACATTGTGCCATCATTAACATTAGTTTTGTTTTTGCTGTTTTCATGAATGGCTTGCCTAAAATGATGGGTGCCCTGTTTGACTTAGTTTCTACGTCCATGTTTATAATGTAAAAATCAACAGAAAAATCAAGTCATTAACTTGAAAAAGTACATCTTCTACTACTTTAACAGGGCAGACATTGCTCCTATTTTCCAACTGAATAGTTAAACCTGTATTCTGCAAAGGACCAAGATCAAGATTATTATAAACAGAAGTAGGCATAACATTAATAGAAGCTCCTAAATCGAGTATGCAATTTTCGAATTTACTATCCCCAATGATGCATGGAATATCAAAATTCCCTGGATCCTTTCACTTTTGTGGCATGGCCTGAGTGAGAGCTAAACCATTTTGCTCAGTTGTGACTTTTTAGATACAAGTGTGGGCTGAAACATTTCTTCCCATATTCACTCTCTCATTCCCTTTCAATCTCCTCTTATGAGTACACAAGTCTTTCAGAAATTTTGCATATTTGGGAACCTACTTAACAACATCAAGAAATGGAATGTTTACCGCTACTTTTCTAAATATGTCCAATATCTCTTTATCCTTATCTTCCTCATCCACCTTTTTAGCCTTAATTACTCTTTGTGGGAAATGGATTGGTGGTACATACTCCTTCTCTTTTTGTTTTCCATTTTCAACTACAACATAAAAATTAGGTGTGGGCTCAACAACTTTGTTTTTTCTGGTGTTGGGGTTGGGGTTGGGTCTGGTTCAACACTCTTTCTAGATCTCAAAGAAATTGCACTCACATTAGGTCCCTTTGGATTCACTACTGTTTTAGCAGGTAGTTGGTTTGATCCTTGAGTTTGCTGCATGTCATTAATTAAAGTGGCAAGATGTCCAATATGTGTTTGCAAAGTCTGGATACTAGAATCTATTCCTTTATGAAACTTAAGATTATTTACAGCCATTCGCTCGATAAGGTCCTCTAGTGAAGGTACAGAAGGTGCAGAGGTAGTTACTTGTGGAGGGTTCTGTGGTAGTGGCAACGGTAGCATCAACTGTTGTTGATTAGGTTGTTGTGTGGATGGATTCCCATACCGAATGTTTGGTTGGTTTCTCCAGGTTGAATGGTACCTATTAATGGATGGGTCAGGAGTGTTGTTGTACCTATTCTAGTTGTTGCTTTGATTGTAAAAGTTTGCGGCATATGCTTGAGGTAACTCAGTAACCGACTCATCTTGCAGAATAGGACATATATCAGTCAGGTGTTCAGGAGAAGTACAAATACCACACAATTTTGTTTTTTGAGCTTTACCCACTTCTAATTTCTCCACTAAAGAAGTAAGCTCATCAAGTCTGGTTTCTAGAGCTTTGTTGGAAGAAGAAACCTGAATCTCATTCACACCTTTTGTTTGGACAAAATTGTTTCAGCTGTGAACTGCTGGGAGTTAAGTGACATGTTCGCAATCAAGGCTTTGGCAGCAACTAGAGTCTTATCAATAAGTGCTCTGCCAATAGCAGCATCTAAAATGTTTCTATCCATTGGTAGAAATCCCATATAAAATTACTAAATAAGTAACTGCTCAGTAATCTGGTGTTGAGGGCAACTCGACACTAACTGCTTGAATCTCCCATAATATTCGGCCAATGACTCCATGTTAACCTGTCTAATACCATATATATATATTTTCTTATTGAAGAAGCTCTTGAGGCATGGAAAAATCTTTCTAGAAACACTCTTTTTGGAGCATTCCAACTTTTGACAAAATTCGACTCAAGATTATACAACCAATCTTTTGCAGCTCCTTAAAGTGACAACGGGAATACTATGAGCTTGATATGATCCTCTATGATTCCTTCAGGTCTCAAAGGTGTAGAACACACAACCTGAAATTCCTTCAAATGCTTATGCGGATCTTCTCTTGCAAGACCAGTAAACCTTGGCAATAAGTGTATTAAACCATATTTCAATTCAAAAGGTACAGCAAAAACAAGATATTAAATACATAAAGCATTATAATTCACATTAGGGGCATCAAGTTCTCTAATATTTCTTTGATCAACCATGTTAAACTCAAAATCATAATTAACAAAGAATGAGAAAACACATAACTAATTCATCAATGCAGCGACAAATCTCTATTAAGCAAAAACAGTTGAAAAATAGAAAAAGAAATTAAAATAGAAGAAAAAATAAAAAAAAAACATGAAAAATAATCTAATTAAGTAAATTAAGAATTATGAGAATTTTTTTTGTAATTTATTAAATAAGGGCTTTTGATCCATGATTTTTTTCTAATGAATCGGCAAAGAATCAGACTAATCTGAGACGAATTTTCGTAAAACCGATTTGTTTAATGCCAAAACACAAAAAGGTCAGAACGCAAGAACGCTAGGGCAAGAAAACTGAAACACAACACCTATGACTCTAATATTGGTTAAAATCGACAAGAGTCCCCGACAACGAAAACAATTTGATCCGCTGTCGCACACGGGTAAAAACAAGTAAATAAAACTATAGTTAGGGAAGCGACACTCGATTCGTATTGCACGGACTCTTGAAAAAATTAACCAACTAAAGAAACCATATGGGGGGTTTTAGGTTCGATTAATAATACAGGAAAAATAAGTGATTATGAAATAAGCGAAAACGAACCAACCTACTGTTTGGTTTCCCAAGTTATCATCAACAATTATAAATTTAAACTCCTAAGAGGATTCTAATCCCCTTTCAATTACAATATCAATTAACAAGCGAAATTGATACTATGCGGTTTACACTCCTATTATCCGAATGAAGCAAACAAATTCAACACTCACGAATTAAGCAAACATGATTCAACATACATAATTTAATGGTAAAGCAACACTAAAACGCGATATATATCAAGGAAAATAAACCAATCAAAATAAATCAACATGAATATACATAATTCAAAGTAAGCATATGAAATATATAGAAGAATATTGAAAGGGAAAAGAAATTGGATTGAAAATATAAAACGTCAAAGTATTGGCGGAAACATGAATCAGTTGGTCAATCCTTTGTGATTAGTTCTCCATGAATTGTACAAGAAATATTGTATCATGAAAAATTCAGAATGATGAACAGTACCGCAACCATAGGTTTTTATGTTACAAGGGAAATTGGGCCTAAAAGCATCCGACCCGAAAACTTAACAAAATCGGCCCAAAAACTATATATTTATTAATTCTGGAACTAAACTGAATTATTAGACCCTCTTTCCCTCCGAATCAACTTTTGACTTCAACAAAAAACTTGTAGGTCTTTCTCTTTGGTTTCCAACACATATTAGAATGCGTCAACCTGATTCTTGTAGCTCAAGTTGTGGTCTATACAGTTAAAAGGCATCAAATAACAGTTTAAGCTGAAAATAAAGTAAGAAAATAAAATAAAGCTAAAAATAAACTTAAATATAAAAACACACAAAAAATTTAAAAATAATTAAATAAAATATAGAGTTTCCTAAGTACAATAGTAGAAGAAAGTGCATCAGAATGCACTGATCATAAACCTAGAGCAATTGTTCTACTTACATTGGTTGAATAGCAATAAGAGACCCTGAGTAGTGGCATATGGAATTAATGTTATGTACATCATCTAATCCTGCTTACGCTGGTGGACTAGGGATAGGAAGCTCCGAGTAGTGATTAGTGAGTTTTTTCGCGAGGGGTCGGTTATAACGACTTTGCTAATTCGTCGTGGGATTATAGGGGTAAAATCATTCATACAAGGCATCAAACTTCAACAAGAGAGAATTAGAGGATTCAATACACAACCTGACTATTTTAGTCATTATGTATAAATCTTTTGTTTTGTTTTTCGCTCTGCAATCTAGAAAAAAAAAACCCCATATTTACTGTTTTCTTGACTTTGCATAAATATTGTCTTGTTTGAACACCGTCGCTTTTGATTTGATCTTTCATTATTACGACACTATCAGTATACTTGTTGAGAAGTCATCTAGATTTTGGTACTGTTGTCGGGGATTGTTGATTATAACAGGGCAACGCTTGTGCAACGTTTTATTTATATTTTTAGTTTAGATTTCTTTTTTCTTATTTTCTTGTTAATCATAGTGCTGCTGAGGTATTTTCTGGTTGTGTATGTGCAGTTTAGGATCAAATTTACTACCATTCGATCCATAAATTGAAACAACCTCACATGCTACCAGAAAAGCAACTAGAGAAGAAATTCTGGATGACGGGAACCCAGAAGAAGATCCATCACTGCTTTCTTCGGACACTGGAGAGGAGGATAACATAACAACACCAGCACCCCAAACTATGGGGGATTACTGTAAAAGGACCGACGAAAAACAAGTTTCAAGAGGGTTTGTACCGGCAGACCCTGCTAACTTTGATATAAAAAATTATGTGCTTTCAGGTCGAAGAGAAAATATGTTCAACGGGGACATTATTAGAGAATTGTGGGCTCATCTTGCACGTTTCTACGAAATTGCTTCGATGTGCAAACCAGATGGAATCACAGAAGACCAAGTCAATCTACGGTTGTTTGGTTTCTCACTTATTTGAAAGGTGAAAGACTGGTTTCTGTGCCTTCCAGATGGAATCATTAGAACATAGAAGGAACTGAAGGGTAAGTTCTTAGAGAGATTTTTCACCACCAACCAGTTTATGGAGAGAAGACGCAAAATTGTGAATTTTGAGCAACAAGATATGGAATCACTGTATGACTCATGGAAGAGGTTCAAATTATTATTGCATAGATGCCCGAATCATAATATGAATAATATGGAGCAAATGCAAAATTTCATCTAAGGTCTCAAGAGTCAGACACACATGCTGCTAAATGCTTCTGTGGGAGGCACAATTAGATCAATGACTAAACCTCAACTAAAAGATCTAGTGGAGAAGATATGCTTGAATGAGTACCAAACTAAGAGTGAAAGGTCAATAAAAAGACAAACGGTAGGCACCCTGAAAGGTATGTTAGCTGTTGATACTAAAACTACTCTTTTAGCTCAAATAGAATTATTAAATAAGCAACTAGCTGAAAGCAACTTAAATAGAGCTAATGTGAGCTAGGTACAAGCACTTAGGTGTGATTTGTGTGGAGGAGGACATGAAAATAAAAGCTGCTCTTTGGAAGGGTCAAGTGATGAGGTCTAATTTGAATTTTTTTAGAATAACAACCCTTATTCTGACACCTACAATATGGGATGGAAGGATCATCCGAATTTCCGGTGGGGAAACAATCATAAATCATGTGGTAACCAAGCTATACAACAAAACTAACAAGCTTCCATCTTCCAAAGGAAGCCTTCACAGCTCAAAGAGACCCTACAAAACTTCATCAAAGCCCATACAAAATAGCTTGGATCAGGTAAATAAGAATCATGAGACCATGAGTAGAAACCATGATGCATCCATACAAAATTTAGAGATTCAGATTGGTCAGTTGTCTGTACAATTAACTGCTTTATGAAGCTCGATTGGAGGATTTTCAGGTAATACAATAGATAATCCTAAGAATGAGTCCTGCAATGCTATGAAAACAGGTTTTGAAATGATTACTAGTAAATGTAAGGATGAAATAGTGGAAGAAGTGGTTATGGAAAAGGGAGAAATAAGGCATGAAAGGGAGGAGAGTGAAGTCAGGGTGACCAAGAAGAGAGAGGATTCACCACTGATCAATTAATAGACAAAAACTTTCCCTGGAGAAGAACTAAGAAAAAAGTTCTCAATGATCCCAATCCACCACTGCTTGATTACATAAATGCATCATACCCAATAATAAATAAGAAAACCCTTCAGGAAGATGAAGCATGAATGTTTTCCAAGTTTAAGAAGATGCTTAAGATACTCCAGGTAAGTGTCTATTTATATGACGTTTTAGAACTAATGCCTAAGTTTTCTAAATTCATGAAGGCATTACTAAAGGGTACAAAGCAGAAAATGGATAAAGAACAAGTCCACATGACTGAAAAAGATGATAATCTGGTGCCTAAAAGGTTGCCACCGAAGTTAAAGGATCCAGGTAAGTTCTCTATATCGTGTACTATTGGTGGAGTGGAAATCCCACATGCTTTATGTGATCTAAGGTCTAGTATAAATGTGATGCCACTGGATAAGGTTAAGGAGTATGACTTGGGAGATATCATACCGAGTAATATGACTCTTGCTTTAGCTGATTCATCTATTACTCACCCTCTTGGTATTATACAAGACATGTTAGTGCATGTCGATGGTTTAATGTTTCCTATAGATTTTGTGGTACTGGACATGAAAGAAGATTATGAAGGGTCTATAATTCTTAGATTCCCATACTTAGCAACTGGGAAAGCAAAAATAGATGTAGAGACAAGTGAACTTATCTTAAAGTTTGATAAGGAGAAGGTGATTTTTAAGGTGTACGACTGTACATCGTATGTGGAAGATTTGAATGCATGCTACCATCGGGGAAAAGGGTAATAAGGTTGACAAAGGCGTTACAACAACCAAATTGATCGGCGTGAGGGTTTCCCTTGCGTATGACGTGCCTTAGGCATGGACCATCAAGCTAGTGACGGAAAAGAAGCGCTTCAAGGGAAGCAACCCATCGGTAAGAATTTATTTTAATTTTTGTTTTGAATTTTAATTTATAACATGTCACGTGTGTATATTATTGTTGTGTGAAAAAGAAAACAGGTTAGAAAAACGAAGAAAAGAAAAGAAAAAAAGTGGTGCCCCTGGAATAATCACGCATTCAATCATGTGCGTAATAGACTGCATCGCGTGTGTGATATGTATAATGCGTGCGATATAGATGTTGGGGAGAATCCCTAAATCGTTGGCATCGCACACTCAATGAGTCTATAATGTGTGTGATATGAATGTTGCAGAGAGACGTTGGAAGAAACCGTTGCCATCGCACACGTGCTGCATCTTTAATGCGCACGATGAGCAACAATCATGTGTACTATAAATAGTGTTTGGTTTAAAATCTTTTTCTCACAATTCTTTCTCTAATCCCTCTACTTTCTGGCAATACATTTGAGCATTTTAGGAAAAAAATTCTTCTTTTTTCCTCTGTTTGTGTTGTTTTTGTGTTGTTTGTTGTAGATATTATGGCCCCAAAAAGAGCACGAGTTATACGCGGATCATCTTCAAGGGCTTCTCCCACTCCAAATGTTCCCACCTACCCTAACCACAAATTCTTATCCGAGGCTCAAGTTGAGAAATTCCTCAAGATTGTGGATTACCACATTGTAAGAGAAAGAGCCTTCACGCGTGAAGACTTGTAAGGTTTTGAAGCAGTGGTCTAGGTGCTTCAACAAAGGAGATGGGTAAGCTTTAATAATTTAATTTGTGAAACAAACAAAACTATAGGGCTAGAGTTTTATGCCAATGTAGCTTTTGGCGCAATATGCCCTACACCTCCTATGTGCGAGGTAAGTACATTGACTATTCTGCTTCTTCTATTAATTTATAGTTTCCACCTGCATGTGCCCTTAGGAATCATAGGGAACACTAAAAATTTATGAATGAGGCATTAGGCCAAGAAATAGTTGAAATTTTTTGTAGACCTGGAGCAGAGTGGACAGTGGAGCGTGTCTTAATGCTGCAACAAAAACCGTCGACTTTCGCCAAATTCCTAGGGCCTAGGCATCTTATTTTGTGTAAACTTTAGAAGCCACATCTAATAAATCACAATCCATTGTGAATCGGTGTTTATGTATTTTAGCTCTTTTGAGGGAGAAACTTATTGACTTGGGTGTTTAATTGTTCAAAATATCAAATACATGGCTAACGCTGTATAACAAGCTTGCGGGATTTTTTGTGTTATAAATGAATTATGTAGGGGATCTAATGTACTATAATACCCCAAAGATGAGACTATCATTCCGAAGGTACAACTCAATGCTTCTGCTATAAAGAGGCTGGAGAGCATGCACCAAGGAGAAGCTACTCAACATGATCACAAAGACAACCAAGTTGGAAATGAGGAAGAATTCTACCAACCATCAATGTTAAATCAACCACAGCAAATGAAAGGTCAAATGACTTCAGAATATCAAATAAGAATGGAAGCTCATGCCGTGGGGGTTATAAGGTGGATCGAATAGGTTTCTCCCACTTTTTACGCTGACCTTCCCATATTCACTCCGGTGTTCAGAGACTTCTATAATCAACAAGAAGACCATATGTTGGCTCAAAGTTTAAGATCCCAGTTTGCATTAACTGAGGATATGGAGAATTATTTCATCAACCAAGATTAAGAGCAAGCAAGAAGGAGAGACCACATGCATGATCTTTCTCCCAATGATAATATATGAAAAAACATGTAGTTTATTTTCATTTTTAGAAGACTTTAGCTTTGTTTATATTTTTAATTATGTACCTAGAGAAGAGTAATAGTTATTACAAGTGTTCTTCCCCTCCCATTATATTATCTGTAATCGTTCTTAATAAACAAGTTTGTAGCTGTTTTTTCTTCAAATTTACAAGTTATAACTTTAGCATTGAACAAATGATCCAAGAAAAAAAAGAGACTTGATCATGATGAAAGCAACTGGCAGCTTGAAGGTAAATGATGAGAAAAGAATCAACAGACTTGTACTCAACCTTCAGATACCTCATCTAGTAAGGTTTGAACCTAAATAAATTCTAGTGTTCACTTTTCTTTCTTTTTAAGTGTATCCGTGTCTTATTATTTTATCTGGTTTGATATAATTCCGGTTAAATTTATCTAGTTTGATTGACACACACTGAGGCAGTTCTTTGTTTATAACTTTGAGCCTTTGTAACTACCCTATAGTAATAGAAATATCCTTTTTCTAACCACTTTGACCCTAGCCTTTCTTTCGGTAACGTAGCCTAAAATTATTAGCCATATGACTTGAAAGATTCTTTCTTTCCATCCTTTGTTTGGAGTTAGGTAGAATTTTAGTCTTAAAATTGTATGAAAAAGATTAAGTTTGGAGTTGCTCTTGGAAGTGAGAAAATTATTAAGTTTGGGGTACTATAGAAAAATGATTAAAAATAAAAGTTTTGAGGAAATAAGGAGTGGAAAAAGACACTTCTTCAAAAAAAATAAGAATAAAAAAGAAGAACCACATCTCTTGTAATGAAAAGAAGGAAAAAACAGATATGAGAATAGAAGGAGAACTTGGCACCTAACTCTAAAGATTTAAACCTACTTTCCTAGAAATGTCCTACCTGAACATAAACCAAGTTACAACCTGAAAAAACCTCTAATATGGGTGTGTTATAATTTAGGAGATGAATTATTTTAGAACATGATCAAGCTAAGTATAATTTATTTTGTATGTTGATTTAGAGATGAATTTATTTTAGAACATGATCAAGCGAAGAATCAGAGAAAAATAAGCAAAAGATGAGCCAAAAGGAAGAAGAAAGACCCAAGAATGAGGAAAAAATATCTAAGTATGAAAGAAGTGGATTTAGTGAAAATTCAGGTGAAAAAGGGAGCAAAAGCATGCAACTATTGGAATAATCATGCGCAACATCGTGCGCAAGATACATATATAATGCGCATGATGATGCCTTTTTTTGACGCAGTCTAACCCGTTCTAAGATCTTTTTAAAGGGGATTTCTACATTGTTACAAGGGTTACAAAATTTGGCATTTGAAGCACGAATTTACAACATTAACAGGTGATTTGGGAGCAATGGAAGTCAATCCTTTAAGGGAATTCATATGTTATTCTCCTTATTTCAATTGGTATTGTAATTTTAACTATGGGTAGCTAAACTCTTCTAGGTTAGGTTATGTGTGATGAACCTTTTTCAATCTTGTTGGATTGTATGCTGATTTGACTTTGTATGAATCCTTTAAACTATAATTTTATCCAATTTCTTATCGTTCTTAATGCTTTTTATTTGAGATACTCTGTTAAATTGATTTTGGGCACATATGGAATACTAACCCTTAGCCAATGTGTTAGACCTAGGGCAATGGTTCTACTTACGCTGGTTGAATAAGAATAAGAGACCTCGAGTAGTGGCATATAGAAGTAACGTTATGTACATCGCCTAATCCTGCTTACACTAGTGGACTAGGGATAAGAAGCTTCAAGTAGTTATAAGTAATTTATTTTGCGAGGGATCGATTATAACAGCTTTGTCGTTTCACCGTGGGATTATAGGGATAAGATCATTCATACAAGGCATCAAACATCAACAAGAGGTAATTAAGGGATTCAATACACAACTTGACCGTCTTAATCATTCTATTTAAATCTTTTATTTTGTTTTTTTTTCTCTGCAATCTGAAAACCCCTATTTATTATTTTCTTGACTTTGCACAAATATTGCCTTGTTCGAACATAGTTCCTGTAGATTTAGTCTTTTATTACTACGATACCTTCAATGCACTTGCCGAGAAGTCATCAAAAAGCAGTAGAACTGCGAGACTTGACAAATTTATCATAAATGTCCTTATCAATAAAATTATATTTCCTAGTTTCATGCCAAGATTAGGCTTGGACTTTGTAGTGTAATTGTGTGTGAGTGGTGACTTAAAACCCTTCGAATACCCACCAGCATAAGAAATCCATATATTCTTCATTTTATCATTACTTTCTTGAAACTCAAAAGTTAACTACAATTACATAAAAAAAAAGTAGGCATTCGTATTTAGAAAAAAAACATATACTATCAAATCATGTAAATTAAAAATGAATACCTTGATGTTAGTCCATACACTTCCTTTCAAATTATCTGGTACATGGTCCCTATCATCTATCAAAATACTTGATTTGTTAAACTAATGTATGCCACATTACTCTTAAATAGGAAATCATTCTTACTATACCAAGTCTCACTTTTATGATCAAACTTGATTGACAACTTAACACTTGTGTTGCAGACTTTTGTTAATTTAGCCATCATTGTGGCACCTCTAATTTTTTTAAATATTTTATTCTCAATAGAAAAATACTCATTTGTATGAGTGGTGTTGGCTGAATGGTCCATATAAGTTCAAAATCCTACAAAAATCATGTATTTTGAATGAAAAATTTTCTAAGTCACATTGTAATAAATTTACAACAACATTAAACCTTCAAAATTACAACAATTAAACTTTCAATCTCAACCATAATAAAAACATATAACCTTCAATCCCAATAGCAACAATAACATTAAATCTTCAATCTCAATAACAATAGCAACACTAAACATTTTACTTATCTCAACAAAACAATAAGATAAAACCTTCAGTATCAATTTCAACAACAACAACAATCGATAAACTTAAATTTCAATCTCAAAACAACAATAAAACTAAACCTTTTAATCATCTCAACAAAAACAACAAGATAAATGAAGGTGAAAAAATACTTAGAAGGGGGGTTGAATAAGTATGAATATAAAACTTAGTAATAAAAACTCAAGTATTTTTATCCTGGTTCGTTGAACTCAACTACTCCAGTCCACCCTATCTAGAGTGAGTTGCCTTTCTCAAACAAGTACTTAATCCACTATTTAATCAACTGATTACAATAGTAAGCACTAGAACAACTGTTCAAAGTCTTCTCAAGAACTACTGATCCTAACTGGATCTTCTTAAGGTTCTTTTACAATCAAATGTAATAATAATACAAGTGTTAAAAATGCTTCTAACAAAGCTTTATCACAACTGTGATTTTTCACTTAAGATTAAGAACAATGAAATAATTCTAGAAAGAATGTATGAATAGTATGAGAGCTTTATAATGAATTATTTTCAAGTGTTTTCGTCCACTGAAGAAGAAGGATGGGGACTTGCTTTTATAGGCACAGTGATCCAAGAGCTTTTCACTTTGAGAATAGTGTACCAAAAAGGTCTGAGCCTTTTTGTCTTCACATCATGTGACCTTTCCTAGAAAAAGAATGCACATAGAAATCCTTTTTGTTTGTGTTTTTGTGTCTAGCATAAATAAGGAAAGAGTCATTTGGTTATTCCAACGGACATAACTTTGAATTCTTCTTCAATAATTTTCAGCAAGAATCATCAGAGTCTAAATTGATCAGAGCCTTCTGATGTTCATCAGAGTTTGCTGAATCAGAGTCTTTGCAGCAAGTGTGCTTTCAGCGTGTAAATGTTCAGAGCAGAGTTTTGGGTCAGATCCTCAGTACTGGCAGCGTTAGTACTATCAGAGTCTTCTGAAGTAACTTTGCTTGAAACTCTTCATACATAATTCTTCATTGCTTCAGATTTTTCTGCAGCTCTTGCTTCAGATTCTTCTGGGAGCAGCGCTCAGAATATTTTGGAGGCAGCGTTCAAAATCTTCTAAGAGATGCTTCTGACGCTTCAGAGCCTAGCATATTTCTTATGTTCAGATCTCATTTGCTTCTGGAGTAATATTTGCTTTAACATATGCAGTAAACATTCTTAAGCAAATTTTAGAGTATATAATTCTTTAATACAAAATTTTCATAATAGTTATCATCAAAACATATAGATATTATTCAGAACCAATCTGTGTTCTAACAATCTCCCCCTTTTTGATGATGACAAAAACATCAGAAATTTTGTTTAATAGAAAAGAAAATAATTATAACTCCCCCTGAGATGATGAATCTCCCCCTGAATTGAATATTAATAAGGAATAGAAACTTCCCTTTTTGTCTTGAGTAATCTTTCCAGAGTTAGAGCTTGAATGTTCTAAACATTAGATCTTGCATGTTTCAGAGTCAGAGTCTGATAAGTTAAATATGATCTGGGAGACTCAGAGTTTCTTTTAAAGAATATGTCAGATTTATCAAACGTTCTGAAACACTAAGAGTTTATGTTAGTTATAATTGATATGTCTGAAGTTTCATTTAGGTAGAGTCTATTTAAACAGTCAGATCTATTTTCTCCCCCTTTTTTTGTCATAATCAAAAAATAAAAAACTTTGAAAGACAGTTAAAAGGAAATACAGAAAAGATAAATCATGTGGAGAAAACACTTAGTCATTCATTCATTTAGAGCAAAAGATACAAAATATCATATAAGAAACAAGTACATGTGCTCAAATATCAGATGCAAAAAAAAATTAAGCTAAGTTTGTTTGGACAGAAGCATCTTCAACAGGTTAGTGATCTCAAATGAGGATTGTTCTTGCTTTGACATCCACTTAGCCATGTTTTCATTTTTCTGATCTTGTTTGGACATTCATTGAGTCATGTCTTCAGACTTCTGATCTTGTTTGGCCATCCATGACTTAATCTCAGATTGACCAGCTTCCAGAACTGCAATCTTATCTTCAAGATCTGGATTTTCTTTCTTGACCTCAGATGAAGAAGGTGGGGCATAGCCTGAAGCAAGAATAGAGTCAATTTCCATAGGAGATGCAGAGTCAGGAATAGCAGATGCAGAGGGGTGTTCCACAAGAGTCATAACCAGTGGGTGTTCTTCAAAAGCAGATGCAACAGTCACTTCTGTATCACATACTTCATAGGATGAATGAACATCTTCAAGAAGCAATGGTTCATATCTTTTAACAGTCCAGAACAAGCTTTTAGCAGTCTCAGCAAATCTGAGCTTCGCATCATCAGAACATACATTCTTCAGATTTGAGGCTACCTTATTGAATCTGTTGATGAAGCTATTCCAGATAGCATCAAATTCATTTGCATCCATTGTTGATAAGCACTTCTTTTGAACAGAGCCTAAATGCATCTTTATTTCTTTCATAAAACTTGTAAATAAATGATCAACATTCAGCCTAGTTTTTGGTTTCAGAAGAGTTTCCAAGGTGAGTGGCTTGGGTTGAGGTGAAGGTGGAATGGTGAATTTTGGAATGATGACCAGAGGGCGAGGGTAGAAGGGTATGGATGGAGAATCAGATGAAATGGCAGTTTTTGATCTGATTAAGGCATTCAGCACAAATGGTTTTGCATTTAATGCATAGGAAACAACATCAAATGTGGTAGAAGTGTAAGGAATGAACGCAAATTTATCAGATAAAAGAGATTCTGATGAAATCAATTTTGGTAGTTCTTTTATATATGTTTGGAGAACAGATGGTAGAATGATTGAAAGCTTGGGTTTAACACGGGTGATAGTGTCAGATGGTTCAATTCTGGTGTAGAAATTTTTGAATTTGAAACCAGAGGGAAGTTTGTCAGAGGAAAATGGTTTACACGAAGCAAAGGATACACGCTCAGATGTCCTTGGCTTAGGTGTTGGGATGGGATTGGAAGTGAGAATTTCAGAAGAAATAGGTGGTTCTGGTTCGTTAGCTTCAAAAGTTCTGAGAGAGGGAGGTGAAAGAATATCTGGGTGGATATCAGATTCTGATGAGTTTGAGGATGTGGTTGGGGTACAAGACGTAGAGGACACTTCAAAAAGAGTTTGGAGAGGTGTAACGTTTAGAACCTCTGTCTCAGGTATATTTGTTTCAGGAGAGTTAGTTGGTTCTGATTGATTCTCAGAAGGTTTGGATTGAGGTTCAGATGTAGGTGGTTCAGAAACAACTTGTTCAGGTGCAACAGGATCAGATGGTATGGGTTCAGATGAATCTGGTTGTTGTTTTTCTGGATGTTGTTGTGATGAAGGTTGTTCTGTTGGTTTTGTTTTAGGTGTGGGAATTTTGTTTGCTGGTGTTGTTGTTGTTGTTGGTTCAGATTTTTGGGATGGAGCAGGAATAGATTGTTTTTGAGTAGGAGGGGGTTTTGGAATAGAACTAAAAGTTGATTCATTTATCACAATTTTAAAGAAGGAAGATACAAATGTTTTAGTACCTGTAGTCTTGATACACTTTATGGGAACAGAAGGAACGTCACCAGAAGCTTTTCTCTTGATTAGCTTCTGTGGCTTGACAACAACTTTTGGCTTCTTCTGAGCGTCAGCTTCTTCTGCCTCTGATTGACCTCTTTTCCTTGTGTTATCATTGTATACATCTGGCATTGGCTCTCTTGCTCTTTTCAGAATATCTGCAGGAATGGGAGTTCCATCTGCTTTTCATGAATCAATATATCTTACAATGATATCCCTTGGTTCTTCAGCACCAAACAGTGGAAAATTGTCAACAGGAATTCTCTTTTGACTAATTTTAGAAATATTTAACTTCTTGGGTACAGTTGTAAGTTCATCTACAATTTTTAGTCTCTGAAGGCTCTTTGCATTCAGAGGTTTTCCAACAATGGATTCAAGTTCATCCTTGACTCCATCTTCATACAGGGCAGTTACCAGACCATTCTCTGTCAGAATGTATGAAATTAACCTTCCAAAAGGAATCCATGTCCTGATCTTCTGACCCTTATCCTTTACAGATTCTCTTGAAGCATTGATATGGTTCCATAAGTGCATAAACAGAATGTAAGGAAGATCTACCTTAGTGCTCTGACTTAAACAGTACATGAAATAGAGTTGTTCATTGTTCACTTAATCTGGAGAGTTGGTAGATTTTCTGTGATGAATGCATCCCAGAAAAATCTTTGCCCAGATTTTAAAGTCAGGCTTCAGATCCTTAAATTTGTTAGAGGCTTGTCCAGATGTGATGAATTCCTCATAAACTTCCTCCATGTCCACATGCCCAGCTGGCAGATGACATACTCCATCAGTCTCCTCATACCCTATGAGTTTCCTGATTAGATCTTCAGTAATTATAATCTCCTTACCCAGAACAGAAGACAAGATGAATTTTGGATAAACAGATGCATGTATCCAAAATTCTTTCACCAGATGAAGGTAAACTGGTCCAAATAATCTGTCAAAGTATTTGACCCAGCCTTGAGCATCAATTATTGAACGAAATTCAAACCCATTTTCAGCTAACGAATCAAATTCCACCATTGATTCACATAGAACTTCAAGTTTGTCAACAGGAGTTAACAAAGTCCTTTTAGGTACAGTGAATGGAGTCACACCCATATTTGCAGAAGTAACTGCAGCCATGGTTGATTGAAACTGAGCTGCTGTAGAAGATGAGGTTGCCATTGAAGAGGATGAAGATGATTTGGACGAGGGTTTAGGGTTTTTGTGAAGAGAGAATAAAAGACAGAAATGTATAAACTTGTTTGTGATGTGAAAAGTGTGAAATTGGTGTGAGATGTGGTATTTATAGAGAACACTTAAGGCACTCAAACAGACATACAAAGCACGTTTTCTCATAGCATTTAATGACAATTAATTAAAGAGAATAAAAATCATTTCAAGCATTAATTGATTCTGACAAATTGGGGGGAAAATCAAGATTTTCACTATTCAAACCATACCTCAAATGTCTCTTCAGTGGTGTACACACTATCTTTTCAGATTCAGAGTGACACGTGTTTGCTTGCATATGCTTCTAAATTCTCATGAGAAATGAAACGTTAGCCAACATTCAAATCCTCTAAGATTGGTTAGTTCAGATACACACAAATAAAAATAAATCAAATAAACAACAGATGGAATACTTCAGAGTTTTAAACATTTTACATCTGAAAAGTTTGCTTCTGATAAATATCATTCTGGACAAACATCCATACCAATATTTTTCAGAATAAATTTGAACCTATCTTCAACAAGGGGTTTTGTGAAAATATCAGCCCATTGATGATCTGTATCAACAAAGGCCAAGTTTATAATACCCTTCTAAACATAGTCTCTGATGAAATGATGTTTAATTTCTATATGTGTTGCCTTAGAGTGTAAAATGGGGTTTTTAGACAAACATATAGCAGAAGTATTATCACAAAATATAGAAATATTACTTTCAAAAATCTGATAGTCTTCTAGCTGACTTTTCATCCAGAGTATCTGCGTGCTACATCCAGCAGCAGCAATATATTCTGCCTCTATAGTTGACAGTGCAATTGTGGGTTGCTTCTTGCTGTACCAAGAGATTAGATTTCTTCCTAGAAATTGACAACTTCCAGAAGTACTTTTTTTCTTCCACTCTGTCTCCAGCATAATCAGCATCACAGAATCCAACTAATTTGAAATCATCAGATTTTCTGTAACACAAACCAACATTAGAAGTACCTTTCAAATACCTTAGAATCCTCTTAACAACTGTTAAGTGTGATTCTCTAGGATCTGATTGGAATCTTGCACACAAGCATACACTGAACAAAATGTCAGGTCTAGAAGCAGTTAAGTAAAGAAGAGATCCTATCATACCTCTGTAGAGTTTCTGATCTAATTTCTTACTTACCTCTTCCTTACCAAGTGTACTAGTTGGATGCACGGGAGTTTTTGCCATCTTACTGTCAGTCATGTTAAACTTCTTCAGAAGCTCTTTAACATATTTGGTCTGATGAATGTAAGTGCACTCTGGAGTTTGGTTTATTTGAATTCCCAGAAAGAATCTTAATTCTCCCATCATGCTCATTTCAAATTCTGCCTGCATACATTTAGCAAACTCCTTTCCCAGCATAACATTGGTAGATCCAAATATAATATCATCCACATATATTTGAAAAATTAGAAGATCTTTCTTAAATGTTTTACAAAAGAGTGTTGTGTCCACTTTGCCTCTGATGAAATTTTTCTCCAGAAGAAAATTGCTTAACCTCTCATACCAAGCTATGGGAGCTTGTTTTAAACCATAAAGAGATTTCTTTAATTTAAAAACATGTTCTGGAAATTTTTCACTCTCAAAACCAGGAGGTTGGTGAACATAAACTTCTTCTTCTTCTATAATACCATTTAGAAAGGCATTTTTAACATCCATCTGATATAGAGTGATGTTAAACTGTGGAGCAAAAGAAATGAGTAAACGAATAGACTCTAACCTTGCTATAGGAGCATAACTCTCTGTATAATCAATTCCTTCTTGCTGGCTATAACCTTGAGCAAATAGCCTTGCCTTATTTCTTTCAACTTCTCCTTTCTCATTAAGCTTGTTTCTGAAGACCCATTTGGTTCCAATTACGTTGAATCCTTTTGGTCTTGGAACTAAATCCCACACATCATTTCTTGTGAATTGAGTTAGCTCTTCTTGCATGGCAATAATCTAGTCATTGTCTTGTAGAGCTTCATCTACAGAAGTTGGTTCAATTACTGACACCAACCCAAATAATGATGCTTCAGAAGATCTGAGGAAGGATCTTGTTCTAATGGGGTCATCCTTCTTTCCAATGATCATATCCTTTGGATGAGAGACTTTGATTCTGGAAGATGATCCTCTAACAGTTGATTCTTCAGAAATGTTTAAGCTATTCATCTAAGAAGTCAGAGGAATTGCATCTGGCGTTGCTTCAGGTTCCTTCACTTGAGCTTTGTCTGCCTCTGAGCCTTTAGAGTCTGTGAGAATTACTTCTCTATCTGCAGAACTTTCAAGCTGCTTTGGATTTTCAATGCCAAGCTTATCATCAAATCTAACATGAATAGATTCTTCCACAATCTGTGTTTCAGTATTGTATACTCTGTAGCCTTTAGAGCATTCAGAATACCCAAGCATAAAACACTTCTGTGCTTTAGAATCAAACTTGTTTAGATTCTCTTTATTATTCAACATATAGCAAATACATCCAAAAGGATGAAAATATGAAATGTTGGGCTTTCTGTTCCTCCACAATTCATAGGGAGTCTTCTCCAGAAGAGGTCTTACAGACACTCTGTTCTGAATGTAACAGGCTGTGTTGATTGCTTCTGCCCAAAAGTGCTTTGCCAGATTAGTCTCATTGATCATGGTTCTGGCCATTTCTTGCAGAGTTCTATTTTTCCTTTCTACAACCCCATTCTGTTGTGGAGTTCTAGGACAGGAAAAATCATGAGCAATGCCATTTTCATTAAAATATTTTTCAAAATATTTGTTTTCAAATTCACCACCATGATCACTTCTGACTTTAATAATTTTGAAATCTTTTTCATTCTGGACTTGTTTACAGAAGTCAAAGAATACAGAATGTGACTCATCCTTGTGTTTTAGGAACTTTACCCATGTCCATCTGCTGTAGTCATCAACAATGACTAATCCATACTTCTTGCCTCTGATGGATGCAGTTTTCACTGGTCCAAACAGATCAATGTGAAGTAATTCTAATGGTCTTGAGGTTGATACAACATTTTTAGATTTAAAAGAGGATTTTGAAAACTTTCCCTTTTGACATGCTTCACAAAGAACACCTGAGTTGAACTTCAGCTTAGGAAGTCCTCTGACCAGATTGAGTTTATTAATCTGAGATATACGTCTCATATTAATATGCCCCAATCTTCTGTGCCAGACCCATTGCTCATCATTAACAGACAAGAGGCCTTTAACATTTTGAACTTTAATATCTGAAAGATTTATTTTGTAAATGTTGTTCTTCCTCTTTCCATTGAATAGGATTGAGCCATCCTTCTAACTAACAGCTTTACAACATTGTTGATTAAAGATTATATCATAACCATTGTCACTTAATTGACTTATGGACAATAGATTATGTCTGCTAAAAACATATGCAACAGGGATAATCTTAATTGACTTATCCTTAGGTACCCAGATCTTTTTGGGTCCTTTTTGGTTAGCTACCTTAAAAGTTGGTATGAACTTCTGTCTTTTTACAACAGTATTGTTCTGACTTACTTTTGGTTTAAACACAAGAGCGTTCTGATCAGAAAGTGTGTGTTTAATGTAATTCAGATGACCAAATTTGAAATGAGAATACAAGGGAGTTTCCTTGATAACAAGTTTATCAGCTGGCATTGGATTTAAATCCTTTTCAGAGGAGGATTCATATCCAATTCCTTTCCTGTTATTTCTGCTAACTCCATAGATCATAGAAGCCATCTTGCTTCTGTCTATGCTTTTAGCAAGAAATTTCTGAAAGTTAAAGTCATATTCTTCTAAAATGTTTTTGCATTTAGACTTACTTTCAGATTCAGAGTTTTGTTGAGCTATTTCAAAATCAGCTTTCATTTTTGAATTATTTTCTTTTAGCTCAGCAATTTCTGATTTTAACAGATTATTCTCAGAGCCAAGTTTGCACTTAAGCTTCTTGCACTTGAGCTTAATCTGATTATAATTTTTCAGGACTTCAGATAAGACTTTAATAAGCTTTTCCCTAGTGAGATCAGAAAGTACCTCTTCTGAGTCAAATTCAGAGTCAGACTCAGATCCAGATGATTCTTCATTCTGATCTTCAATGCCTGCCATCAGAGCCATGTTGGCGCATTCATCTTCAGATTCTGATGAGGATCCAGATTCATCAGAGTCATCCCAAGTTGCCATTAGAACCTTCTTCTTTTTGTCAAACTTCCTCTTAGGTTTTTCTTTAAGAAGTTTTGGACATTCACTTTTGTAATGGCCAGGTTTTTTGCATTCAAAACAGACAACTTCCTTCTTTCCAGATCTTTTTGGTCCAGAGGACTCCTTGCGCTGATCTGGTCTTTTGAAGTTCTTAGACTTCCTTTGCTTGTGCTTCCAGAGTCTGTTGATTCTTTTAGACAGCAAAGATAGTTCATCTTCTTCTTCAGAAGAAGATTCTTTAGAGCTTTCCTCTAACACCTGCAAAGCTTTTACATATTTGTTAGATTTTAAGGCAATAAATTTACCTTTCTTTTGAGGCTCATCTTCCTCAAGTTCAATTTCATGACTCCTTAGTGAGCTGATTAACTCCTCTAGAGTGATCTTGTTCAGATCCTAGGCAAGCTTCAGAGCAGTGACCATATGTCTCCATCTGATAGGCAAGCTTCTGATGATCTTCTTCACATGATCAGCAGTTGAGTAGCCCTTGTCCAGAACGTTTAGACCATCTGTAAGAATCTGGAATCTAGAGAACATAGTTTCTATGGACTCAGATTCTTCCATCTTGAACGCTTCATACTTCTGTATTAACGCCAGAGCCTTGGTCTCTTTTACTTGAAGGTTTCCTTCATGAGTCATTTTCAAGAACTCAAACATGTCAAATGTAGTTTCTCTATTTGTGATTTTTTCATACTCAGTGTGAGATATTGCATTTAACAGTATTGTTCTGGCCTTGTGATGATTTCTAAATTCCTTCTTTTGGGCTTCTGTCATAGATTTTCTATCTACTTTCTTGCCATTCCCATCAATGGGATGAACATACCCATCTATGACCAAGTCCCATAAATCAGCATCATAACCAAGGAAGAAACTTTCAATCCTGTCCTTCCAATAATCAAATTTATCCCCATCAAACATAGGGGGTTTAGTGCTGATTCTGTCCCTTTCTTCATATTGGTTGTTAATGTTAGATATTAAAGTATCAGCCATAGTAACAACCAAATATATATATCAAAGTTTTTCTCACTGGATCTTTTCTGTCACTGTGAAACCGGAGCTCTGATGCCAACTGAAGGTGAGAAAATACTTAGAAGGGGGGTTGAATAAGTATGAATATAAAACTTAGTAATAAAAACTCAAGTATTTTTATCCTGGTTCGTTGAACTCAACTACTCCAGTCCACCCTATCTAGAGTGATTTACCTTTCTCAAACAAGGACTTAATCCACTATTTAATCAACTGATTACAAAAGTAAGCACTAAGAACAACTGTTCAAAGTCTTCTCAAGAACTACTGATCCTAAATGGATCTTCTTAAGGTTCTTTTACAATCAAATGTAATAATAATACAAGTGTTAAAAATGCTTCTAATAAAGCTTTATCACAACTGTGATTTTTCACTTATGATTAAGAACAATGAAATAATTCTAGAAAGAATGTATGAATAGTATGAGAGCTTTGTAATGAATTATTTTCAAGTGTTTTCGTCCACTGAAGAAGAAGGATGGAGACTTGCTTTTATAGGCACAGTGACCCAAGAGCTTTTCACGTTGAGAATAGTGTACCAAAAAGGTCTGAGCCTTTTTGTCTTCACATCATGTGACCTTTCCTAGAAAAAGAATGCACATAGAAATCCTTTTTGTCTGTGTTCTTGTGTCTAGCATAAATAAGGAAAAAGTCGTTTGGTTATTCCAACGGACATAACTTTGAATTCTTCTTCAACAATTTTCAGCAAGAATCATCAGAGTCTAAATTGATCAGAGCCTTCTGATGTTCATCAGAGTTTGCTGAATCAGAGTCTTTGCAGTAAGTGTGCTTTCAGCGTGTAAATGTTCAGAGCAGAGTTTTGGGTCAGATCCTCAGTACTGGCAGCGTTAGTACTATCAGAGTCTTCTGAAGTAACTTTGCTTGAAAACTCTTCATACAAAATTCTTCATTGCTTCAGATTTTTCTGCAACTCTTGCTTCAGATTCTTCTGGGAGCAGCGCTCAGAATCTTTTGGAGGCAACGTTCAGAATCTTCTAAGAGATGCTTCTGACGCTTCAGAGCCTAGCATATTTCTTATGTTCAGATCTCATTTGCTTCTGGAGTAATATTTGCTTTAACATCTGCAGTAAACATTCTTAAGCAAATTTTAGAGTATATAATTCTTTAATACAAAATTTTCATAATAGTTATCATCAAAACATAAAGATATTATTCAGAACCAATCTGTGTTCTAACAATAAAAACCTTGAATCTCAATCTCAACAACAACAATAACAACAACATAAAACATCAATCTCAATCTCAAAACAACAACAACATTAAACATTTAGAGTTTAAACTCTTAACAACAACAACACTAAACCTACCATATCTCACCAACTCCAACAACACTAAACCTACCATATCTCACCAACTCCAACAACATTATTGTTACATGCATGGTGGAGATGTTTTACATATCGAAAACGTGAATAAGAAGTCAAAGAGTTGAATCTCGTTTGAGTTTCGTCTTTCCTTCTTGCAAGTATCATTCGAGTTTCATCTTCGAATTCCTTCTTTGTATTTCCCTGCTTCGTACGAGTTGGAGAAGATACAATGGAGCTCAAGCTCATTTATTGAAGAACGAGCTGGAAAACATATAATGGTGAAGAAATGGAGATGATACGATGTTTTCGAGTTCAATGTTTAATGCTTTGTTCGTTAAAGGAGATGATGAATTTCTTTGGACTCAATATGATATTCACAAGGGTTGAATGGTCACGTTACGAAAAAAACTAAAGAAACAAGTTAAATCTCTATTTCTTACATAAGAGCAAACATTTTCCCAACGGTTGGATTACCAACCACAGTAAATTCTTATTTATTTATTTATTTTATTTTGAGTAATGTTCTAGTTTTTTAACAATTAAAATAAAATCTAACTTTTTCTTTCAATTGAAATATCTCAAAATAAAAAAAATATGACACTTTAACAATAAATAAATCACAAATTGATTAGCGTTGAGATTCAAACTCATGACTACTTTAATCTTTTCCCATTATTAGAAACTTCATGATAAGCATCTAAATTGTTTTCAATTTAAAAATAAAAAAGAATGGAGTTAGATTTTAAAGATTTTACTATTTTTATAATAAAATATATTATTTATTGTAGTGCGGCAATATACCATTGTAATATCTCTATAGGTGCCAAAACAAAGATACACGCTACTTCCCTTTAATAATTCTCTTTCTTCCCTATCACAAACTAACATGTTCAATTGTGTAATTTTCGCATGATAACTTTTATTTTATAATTTTGTCAATAAAAAAAAATATCTATAATACCTTTAATTGTTCCAAGAGTTAAACAAAACACAATGATGCTCTTTAGAGACATTTAATATTAATTCTAATTTATTAATGGGTTCTTTCAACTTTTAAGTTCTTAAAACTATTTAATTAAAGTTAATAAAACATGCATTTTTTTCCTTATAAAGTGATTAAACAATTTTTTATTTAATACATCCAAAAGAAGAAAAATATGTCTAAAATCTCAAGTTTATTTTATGCTTTGATTATCTTTCTTTCTCTGTTTCAAATTGTAACAAATGACTCTGAGTCATATTTAAAATATTTTCCTACTTACTGCAAGAATAGTTGTGATTGTCCAAGAAGTTTGTGCTTTCCATTTACAGATCCAAAATGCTTTCATGAAAAATGTGTGTGCATCTAAGTGTAATAAATAAGTCGAAAAATAAATATACATTGTAAATGTATAATTTTATTTAGAAGTCATAACTGTAGTATTTTTATTATTTTAGTCACTTTTATATATGTGCTTCTTGAACCTTTCATATAATGAATCTAAAGTCATTTTTATTTGTATGAAAGTTAGCATTGGTGTAACCTATTCCAACAGACTTTCCTTAACCTACTATATCAATAATGAATCTTTAGTTCTTCTCAAATACTCAAATACTTAAAAGTAATTGTAACAACAACCTAATAATCAACATTGTGATCATCCTGAGACATACTTGTTGTACTAAAATATACAAGACATTTAGTCGAATACACAACATGACATGTATGACAGATATAATTGTAGATACATATGGAATCTTACTCATGTGATCCATTTTTCGTTGAATGGAATTATACTTTTGACAAACACACACCATGTGACATGGACATGGATCATTTCTTAGAATCATGTATATTGAAGTTTCTCTACACTTTCTATATGTATGTACTATGACTTAGGTCATTAAAACTTTGACATATATCTATATAGATCCTTATTCCTAATATACAGGAAATTTCACCCAAATTTTTTTATAACAAAAGAATTTCTCCAACCAAATTTTAACTTGTGGAAAGGTAGATATTTTATTTATATGAGTAACACGTCATCCATATATAGCAGCATATATACAACTATACTTTCACTAAACTTCTTGCAAATGTAAGGTTAATCTTCATTTTTAATGAATCTAAATTATCTTAAAGTCTGATCAAAATGAAGCTCCTAATTTTAAAAAGTTTGTTCCAATCCATAAATTGATCACAACAACTTGCATACCTTTTTAAAATGCTCAAAATTTCAAACCCTCTAGATTGTGTCATGTACACATCCTCAAGGAAATTTCGATTAAGGAAAGAAATATTGACATCTATTCATCATATTTTATAATCATGGTATACAATGATGACAAGTAAAACTTGATAAATATTAAACATTGCAACTAGGGAAAAGTTGCATCATAATCTACACCATGAATTTGCTTGAAACCTTTAGCAAAAAGTCATGCCTTATAGGTAATAACCTTACCATACATGTATGTTTTCTTTTTGAAGACCCAATTTTATCATATGGGATTAATCCCTTCAAGTGGTACCACCCAAGTCCATATTTAGTTAGCGTACAAGGAATCTCTTTTTGATTTCATGGCCTTTAGCCATTTCTCATATTTCGATATGATAATGTTTCCTTGGTACGTCACGTGCTTATCTTTATCTACATCACCTTGTTTGATCATGAGAAATTAGATTTCCTCGATTGGTGATGTACCCTATTTGACTTAAATTGATCTTATGTTACTTGAGAAAGTTCTTCATACACAACATTTTGTGTAATATTCTATTGTTATACAATTAATGTATAAATACTATATGATTATTGAATTTCTTCAAGTTCTAAAATTCTATTCTTAAGGAGACAGATGTTGGACCGAATGCTTAAGCTAAAGTGTTCAACATCTTACATCAGAATTAATAAACAATTTATGAACAAGATGAACAATGCATAAAGCAATAAAAGAACATAAGGAACTGTTAACCCAGTTCGGTGAAACCACACCTACGTTTAGGGGGAAACTCTACTGAAGAAGGAAAATTCATTATCTTGAATTAGTAGAATTAGTCTTATAAGAACAACAACACCATGTTGTTTAATGACTCTTCCTAATCCCAATGAATTTCTATTTATTGTCCCCATAAATATAAGAACCCCTCTCACTTTCTTTCAATCAGTAATCCCAAGTAATCACCTCAATAAACAACTTAAAGAATGTTGAATTATAACTCCACTAAACAAACCAACACTATGTCTTTTGATATGAAAGAGGGAACTAGCATGGTGTACAACCAAAACAAACAAAAGACTCAAATAAAACCTTAATACTAGGAATCTTCAATACTTCCTCGTCTTCTTCAAAGATGGAATTGAGTCTCATTAAATAGCAATGCAGATTCTTGGCTTTTCCAATGGGCATAAGATCATGTCCAGAACTGTAAAAGATTTAGTTGGATTCTATTTTTTATTTGTTTCACAAAAGCCTCCAACAAAAGATATTATTTGTTTTTGATTCAAATTAAATCTCCATTTAAATTTAATTTGATCACGTTCAATTTAATCAAACAAATCTACATATATGCATTGCTAAAATATAGCAACAAACCTGCAAAAAATTTGATTAAAACAACTAGAAAATAACGTGAAGAACAAATACAACATTGGCTTACTGACAAGGTTCAAATGTTGCACACATGTTAGGACATTTGTTTCCACACGTGTCCTTTATTCACAAAATCAGCTTGAACATGCCATATTTTTTGCATAATGCAGCCAACCCAAAAAGGAACAACAATCTCCCTCCTTTGGAAAATTTTGGCAAAAAAAACTTTTCAAAAACATACAAGATGTGAAACATAAGTTGAGCACTAAGCACACCACACATAATTACATAGAGCAAACAATGGAACCAACAAAAGTAGCACAAAATAGAAAACATGAAATGTGATTGCTACATAATCACAATGCTCCATATAGTCAGGAACATAATCAGTCGGCATGCATAGATAATTAATAGCTGTTAGTCTTGTCAGAAGTTAGTCAGAACACACCACTACACTACACATCAGAACATCAGATTTCATACACATTTAGATCATCTCACAGATGCTCATAGGCCATATGCCAGGCTATATGCTCCAACATGTGAGCACACATCAATACTGCAACACTTAGACCTTGTAGCATATAAGCTAAATAATGCTCAACGGTCATGATAGTAGTCAGTTGTTGGTTATCTAGAACACACTACTACCACACTACTCCCCTTTTTGCCACAATTTGGAAACAGTAGAAAGAATTAGATCAGAGGGTGCATAAAAGATACTCGTTCATTGTTAATGTTAATAAAAACCATAAACACTAAATTATCATAAGACCAAGCTATTACAGAACCACACATATAATCCTAAAAACAAAAAGTTGAAAAACATCAAAGCAGCTTCACCTTGATGATATTAGTCTTCAAAGCTTGATTCTTCTTCTTCACTTAAGGAATATGACATATCAACTTCACCATCACTAGCAAACTGTTCTTTCTCTTCTTTTTCACTGCCAGCTTTGTCTTCTTCTTTAAAATCCTCCTATTTGGTCAACATTTTGATTAATTTATCCACATTCCTCTTTTTGATGGTAATTAAGATAATAGTATCTTGCTGAGCCTTTTCAACCTTCATCAGTTTAGACAACACATTATTTCATGTGGCATTAGAAATTAGAGATGAATTTCTACTAGAAGTTTAACCATGATGCTTTACCATAATGTCTGGGACATATGTCCCCTCAAACAACTTCTTATCAAGGTTCAGAGGCCCATCCTTTTTGCTTGGAGTTTCTTAAGGATGTAGAACTTCAGGATGTTGATTCAAAACTATTCATGTTAATAAAGATGGAAAATATATAGGTAGCTTTACTGCAAAAGAATCGACATGCTTCATTGTTTTTACAAATAAATACTCTCCAATGTTCACCTTTTCTTTGGTTCTAATTAGAAAGATCAATTTAGCTAAGACAAAAGTGATGCTAGAATTATGATTATTCGGTGCCCAATTTGTTGCACCTATCATGTTCTGAACAACATACTTCACACTCAATTTAACACAAGAATGTAACCCTTTGTTGGGCCATTATTTTACTTGTCTATATGTGATTTCCTTTGCAATCTTGTCCATAAAGATAACTTTTTCAGACTTTCCTGACATACTTCTTCTTGGATATGCATAAATCACGGAGGGTGAAAACTTCACACGTTTACCTATAACATAAAACTTACTATACTCTTGGTTTCCTTCAACACTGAAATCGGGGGACAAGCTCATGATAAATTCATTAACCAGCCTTTCATAGAAAGGACCAATACCTGAAATAGTCTTCATTAATCCAGTCTCTTTCAGCAAATTTAGGATCTCTTTCCACTAAATGACGTTCTTGCTTAATTCTATTTCACAATCATTCCTTCTTTGATACCCCTATTTCCACATCTGAACACTTCTGTCATAGTTGAATGACACATTGTTCAAGGGGCAGCTGGAATATTAATTGGAACTCTTTTTCCTACAATCTTTCTCCTAGAAGAGGGAACGATGTCTAGGACATCAACTTTAATATTTGTCTCAGAGTCACTTTCTTGAGAAACTTCTTTTCAGCAACTTTCACAACCTCCTTCTCATATTCACAGGATTTTCTTAAGGAATTTTATTCTTCACCATATTAACATGCTTCATTTTTTTCAAATACATATTATCCAAATTTCAAATTTGCTTTGGTTCCAATTAGAAAGATCAGTTTAGCTAAGGCAAAAGTGATGCTAGAATTGTGATTATTGGGCGTCGTATTTTTTTCACCTATCCTGTTATGAAAAACATACTTCACACCTAATTTACCACAAGAAAGTAACCCTTTGTTGGGGCATTATTGCACTTGTCCAACATTGATTTCCTTTGCAATCTTGTCCATAAAGATAACTTTTTCAGACTTTCCTGACTTGCTTCTTCTTAGATATGCATCAATAATTGAAGGTAAAAACTTCGCACATTTACCTATAACATAAACCTTCCTATACTCTTGGCTTTCTTCAACACTGTAGTCAGGAGACAGGTTCAAAATAAATTATTTAACCATTCTATCATAGATAGGTCTAATGCCTAAAACAGTCTTCATAAATCCAATCTCCTTCAACAGATTTATGATCTATTTCCACTCAAGGACATTCTTGCTCAGTTCTATTAAACAAACAATCCTTATTTTATACACATATGTCCATTTCAAAACACTTCCTTCACAGTGGAATGCCACATTGTCAAAGGGGGCAACTGGAATATTGACTGTAACTCTTTTTCCTACAGTCTTTCTCCTAGAAAAGGGAATGATATCTTGGACATCAACGTTAGCATTTATCTCAGAGTCACTTAATTGCACAAGTTTTCTCTTAAGAAACTTCTTTTCAACAACTTTCACACCCTCCTTCTCTTATTCACAGGAGTTTCTTGAGAGATTTTATTCTTCACCCATTCAACATGCTCCATTGTTTTTTCAAATACATACTCTCTAAAGTTTAGCTTTACTTTGGTTCCAATTTGAAATATCAGTATAGCTAAGGCAAAAGTGATGCTAGAATTGTGATTATTGGGTGCCCAATTTGCTGCACATATTCTATTCTAAATAACATACTTCACACTCAATTAATCACAAGAAAGTAACCCTTTGTTGGGCCATTATTTCACTTGTTCAGCACTGATTTTCTTTGCAATCTTGTCCATAGAGATAACTTATTCAGACATTCTTGACTTGCTTCTTCTTAGATATGCATCAATAATTTAGGGTGAAAACTACACACATTTACCAATAACATAAACCTTCATATACTCTTGGCTTCCTTAACCACCACAATTAGGAGCCAGATTTAAAATAAATTTTTTAACCAGCCTTTCATAGCAAGGTCCAATACTTGAAACAGTCTTCACCAATCCAGTCTCCTTCAGCAGATTTATGATCCTTTTCCACTCAATGACATTCTCACTCAATTCTATTTCACAAGCAATCCGACTTTGGTACCCATATTGCCACTTCTGAACACTTCCTTCATAGTGGAATGACACATTCTCCAAGGGGCAGCTGGAATATTTACTGAAACTCTTTTTCCTTCAATCTTTCTCCTGAAAGAGGGAACGATGTCTAGTATATTAGCTTCAACATTTGTCTCTGAGTCACTTGTTTGCACAAGTTTTTTCTTGAGAGACTTCTTTTCAGTAACTTTCACACCCTCCTTCTCATACTCACATGATTTTCTTGAAGGATTTTATTCTTCATAATATCAACGTGCTTCATTATTTTTTCAAATACATACTCTCCAAAGTTCAAATTTGCTTTGGTTCCAATTAGAAAGATCAGTTTAGCTAAGGCAAAAGTGATGCTAGAATTGTGATTATTGGGTGCCCAATTTTCTCCACCTATCCTGTTATGAACAACATACTGAAGGTGAGAAAATACTTAGAAGGGGGGGTTGAATAAGTATGAAGATTAAATCTTAGAAATAAAAACTCAAGTATTTTTATCCTGGTTCGTTGAACTCAACTACTCCAGTCCACCCTTCCTAGAGTGATTTGCCTTTCTCAATCAAGGACTTAATCCACTATTCAATCAACTGATTACAATAGTAAGCATTTAGAACAACTGTTCAAAGTCTTCTCAAGAACTACTGATCCTAACTGGATCTTCTTAAGGTTTACAATCAAATGTAATACAAATACAAGTGTTAAGATTGCTTCTATAAAGCTTTATCACAAATGTGATTTTTCACTTAACTATTAAGAATAAAGAAATTAATTCTTAAAAAGAATATGAAAAGTATGAAAGCTTGAATGTTGATTTCTTTATGGATGATAACGTCAACTGAAGAAATTGGTGAAGTCTTGCTTTTATAGGCAGCTGATCCAAGGTGAGCTTCACGTTGAGAAGAGTGTCCAAAAGGTCTGAGCCTTTTTGTCTTCACATCAAGTGACCTTTCCTAGAAGAAGAAAGCACAGATAAATCCTTTTTGTCTGTGTTCTTGTGTCTAGCATAAATAAGGAAAGAGTCGTTTGGTTCATTCCAACGGATATAAACTTTGAATAATTCTTCTTTAGTTTTCAGCAAATTCATCAGAGTCTAAATAGATCAGAGCCTTCTGATGATGATCAGAGTTTTGCTGAATCAGAGTCTTCTACAGCAGGTGTGCTTTTAGCGTGTTTAAGATCAGAGCATATTTGAGACAGATCTTCAGTACTGGCAGCTTTAGTACTTTCAGAATCTTCTGTAGTAACTATGCTTTGAAAAACTCTTCATACAGAAATCTTCTTTGGTTCAGATGCTTCTGACTTGCTTCAGATTCTTCTGGAGCTTCTGCTTCATATCCTTCTGGAGCTTCTTCTTCAGAATCTTCTGGAGGCTACGCTCAGGATCTTCTGTTGGCAGCAATCAGAATCTTTTAATGGATGCATCTGGCGCTTCAGAGTCTAGCTAATTTCTTCTGTTCAATTTTGATTTGCTTATGGAGTGTTAATTCCTTTACTATCTGCAGTAAAAATTCTCAAGCAAATTTTAGAGTATATAATTCTTAATTACAAAATTTCATAATAGTTATCATCAAAACATAGAGGTATTATTAAAAACCAATCTGTGTTCTAACAATCTCCCCCTTTTTGATGATGACAAAAACATCAGAAATTTTGTTTAATTGAAAATATAATAATTATTACTCCCCCTGAGATGATGAATCTCCCCCTGAATTAAATACAAATAAGGAATAGAAACTTCCCTTTTGTCTTGAGTAATTTTCAGAGTTAGATCTTGATTGTTCTTTTAACATATGAGAGTCAGAGTGTCTTGCAAATTTTAGAGTCAGAGTTTGATAATTGTCAAATGATCTGAGAGTCTCAGAGTTTCTTTTACAGAGTGTATTTATCAAAAGTTCTAAAATACTCAGATTTAATGTTAGATAGAATAGATATGTCTGAAGTTTCATTCTGGTGAAGTTTAATTAAACAGTTCAGATCTATATTTTCTCCCCCTTTTTTGTCATAAGCAAAAAGTAAAAACTCTAAAAGGACAAATAAAAGGAAACAGTAAAGAAGATAAATCATGTGGAGAAAACTTTGAGATGTCATTCAATTCAGTTCAGAACAAGAGTGCATGTATCAGAAGATATTCAAAATACATAAGCAAACATCAGATGCAAAAACATCAGAATGAAAAAAAATGAAAAACTAAGAGTGTTTTGACAAAAGCATCTTCAACAGATCCGTGATCTCAGAGGAGGACTGTTCTTGCTTTGACATCCACTTAGACATTGTTTCATTCTTATGATCCTGTTTTGACATTCACTCAGTCATGTCTTCAGACTTTTTATCCTGTTTGGCCATCCAAGACTTGATTTCTGATTGTCCGGCTTCCAGAGCAGCAATTTTATCCTCAAAATCTGGATGTTCTTTCTTAATCTCAGATGAAGAAGGTTGATCATTTTCTAGAGCTTGAACAGAGTCAATTTCCATAGGGTCTGTAGAGCTTGGAGCATTTGAACCAGAAGGAAGGTCTACCAGAGTCATGGCCAAAGGATTGTCTTCAGATGCAGGTTCAGTAGTTTCTTCTGATGATGGAGGAGCATCTGTAAGAAGTAATGGTCCAGATCTCTTGACAGTCCAGAACAGATTTCTTGCAGCTTCAGCAAATCTGAGCTTCGCATCATCAGAACATATGTTCTTCAGATTTGATGCTACAGTGTTGAATCTGTTGATGAATCCATTCCAGATGACATCAGATTCTTGTGCATCCATTGTTGCTGAACACTTCCTCTGTACAGTACCTAAATACAACTGTATTTCTTGCAAAAAAGATGTAAATAAATGATCAATATTAAGTCTAGGTTTGGGATGTAACAGAGTCTCCAATGTTATTGGTTTTGGTTGGGGAGTAGGTGGAAAAATGGATTTCTGAATGGAAATCAGAGGAGGAGGGTAGTATGGTATGAAAGGAATTTCAATGGATTTGTCAGGTTTGGATCTGTTTAAAGCATTTAATAGATTTGGTTTTCCTTTGGTGTGATAGGAAACCACATCAAAGGGTTTATTTGAGTAAGGTTGGAAGGCAGATAGTCCAGAACATATTTCTTGCAGCTTCAGCAAATCTGAGCTTCGCATCATCAGAACATATGTTCTTCAGATTTGATGCTACAGTGTTGAATCTGTTGATGAATCCATTCCAGATGACATTAGATTCTTGTGCATCCATATTGCTGAACACTTCCTCTGTACAGTACCTAAATACAACTGTATTTCTTGCAAAAAAGATGTAAATAAATGATCAATATTAAGTCTAGGTTTGGGATGTAACAGAGTCTCCAATGTTATTGGTTTTGGTTGGGGAGTAGGTGGAAAAATGGATTTCTGAATGGAAATCAGAGGAGGAGGGTAGTATGGTATGAAAGGAATTTCAATGGATTTGTCAGGTTTGGATCTGTTTAAAGCATTTAACAGATTTGGTTTTACTTTGGTGTGATAGGAAACCACATCAAAGGGTTTATTTGAGTAAGGTTGGAAGGCAGATTTTGCATGTTCATCAGAAGCAGCAGGTTTATCAGATGAAACAGGTATAGCTGAAGTAACAGCTTTTGCAGATTTAGCAGAATATGATATTGTTGCTAATGAACCTACATCTGACATGCATTGAATATAAGTGAGAAGCACAGATGGTAGGGTGATTGTAAGTTTGGGTTTCAAGGGAGTGATAGGGTCAGATGGTTCAACTCTGTCATAAAAATCTTTGAGTTTGAAACCATAGGCAAGATTGTGAAAAAGAGATGAGAATTGTGCACATGAAATAGATGTTCTTGGGTTAGATGTTGGGTTAGAATTTGGAATGAGGATTTCAGATGATGGTGCAGGTGTGGGAGTAGGATCTGGAATAAAAGCTTTGGAAGATACAGGGGGTTCTGGTTGGTTTACCTTAGAGTCTCTGTGAGAAGGGGATATCAGAAAATCTGGGTGAATGTCAGATTCTGAGGAATTTGATGAAGTGGTTGGTGTGAAAGAAGTAGAGGATACTTGAAACACAGTTTGTAGTGGTGTAACGTCAAGAACTTCTGTCTCAGGGATGTTGGTTGAGTCTGAGGGATTGTCAGAGGGTTTTGATGGGGGTTCTGAGGTGGGTGGATCAGATGAAATTTTTATTGGTTCAGATGAAACTGGAACAGATGCAGTGGGTTTAGATGTGGATGGTGGATTTTCTGATTGTGGTTGTGTCTTTTGTTGTTGTATTTGAGGCTCAGATGATTTTTGTGGTTGATGTCCAGAGTCTTTTTCTTTTAGGGGTTCAGATTGTTTTTCTGGTTGTTTTTCTTGTGGTTGCTTTTGTTGTTCAGATGGTTTTGTTGTTTGTTGTTGTTTTGTGGGTTGTTTTTCTGATGGTTGTTTTTGTGGTACAGATTGTTTGGTTGGAATTTCTGGTTGTGGAGTTTGAATTGGTGGTTTTGTTGTTGATGGTTTAGGTACAGAGGATTGTTTTGCAGGTGAGATGGAAATTGGAGTAGAAGATTTTTGTGCAGATGGGGTAGAAACATGAGGTGGAGCAATAACAGATTTATTTTGTGTAGAGGTTGGTTTTGGAATAGACTTAACATTAGAATCATTTATAAAAATAGGATTTGCAGAAGATACAGAAGTTGTAGTACCTTTGATTTTGATGCGTTTAGCAGGAACAGAAGGAGTGTCTCCAGATTCTTTCCTCTTTAGCAGCTTCTGTGGCTTCTCAGCAATCTTGGACTTCTTCTGAACAGGTGCAACTTCTGCTTCTGGTTGAGTCCTCTTTCTTGGTGGTTCTTCTTCATCTACAACAGGCAATGGTTGTCTTGCTCTCTTTATAATATCTGCAGGAATAGGCTTTCCTTCTGCCTTGCACTCATCAATATATCTTACAACAATTTTCCTTGGTTCTTTAGCATAGAACAGAGGGTAATCATCTACAGGAGTTCTCTTCTGACTCAGTTCAGAAATGTTCAGCTTCTTGGGAGCTGTTGTGAGTTCATCCACTATTTTTAGTCTCTGAAGACTTTTGGCATTCAGAGGCTTTCCCAAAATAAATTCCAATTCCTCTGTGACTCCAGCAGCGTACAGAGCAGTTACAAGTCCATTCTCAGTTAGAAGATCTGAGATTAACCTTCCAAAAGGAATCCAGGTTCTGATCTTCTGACCTTTTTCTTTCACATATTCTCTAGAGGCATTTATATGATTCCAAAGATGCATAAAAATAATATATGGAAGATCTACCTTTGTGCTCTGACTTAGGCAATACATAAAGTAGAGCTGTTCATTATTGACATAGTCTAGAGAGTTTGTTGACTTCCTGTAATGAATGCATCCCATGAAGATCTTAGCCCAGATCTTGTAGTCAGGCTTCAGATCTTTGAACTTATTAGAGGCTTGTCCAGCAGTCATCACCTCTTCATATACTTCATCCATATCAACACGCCCAGCTGGCAAGTGTGATACTCCATCTGTTTCCTCATAGCCAATGAGTTTTCTAATCAGATCTTCTGTTATGATAATCTCTTTGCCCAGAACAGAAGATAAAATAAACTTAGGATATACAGAAGCATGGACCCAGAACTCTTTCACAAGAAGGGGGTAAACTGGTCCAAAAAGTCTGTCAAAATACTTCACCCATCCTTGAGCACCTATAATGGAGCGAAATTCAAACTCATTCTCAGCAAGTGAATCAAATTCCACCATTGATTCACATAGAACTTCCAGCTTTTCAATAGGTGTTAGCAATGTTCTTTTAGGTGGAGTATAAGGAGTTACGCCCATATTAGCAGAAGTTACTGCAACCATTGTAGATTGAAATTGTGCAGCAGTTGATGATGAAGTTGCCATTGAAGATGGTTTTGTCACACGCTTAGGGTTTTTATGAAGAGAGAAGAGAAGATGGAAATGCATAAAATGTTTGAGATGTGGAAAGTGTGAATGTGAAGATAAGAGATGTATTTATACTAAAACATATAGGCATACAAACAGTCAGAATAAGGCACGTTTGAACAAAGCATTTAATGAAAAGAATAAAAATCATTTCAAGCATTTATTGATTTTGACAAATTGGGGGGAATCAAGATTTTCACTATTCAAACTTCACCTCAAACGTCTCTTCATTAGTGTACACGCCACCTTTGCAGATTTGGAGTGACACGTGTTTGCTTGCATGTGTTCTGAATTCTCTTGAGAAATGAAACGTTAACCAACGTTCAGATCCTCCAAGGATTGTTAGTTCAGAGTTTCACAAAAATAATTAAAGAAAATAAATAAGCAATCAGAAGAAATACTTCAGAGCATTAGGCATTTTTGCATCTGTAAAAATTTTCTTCTGACAAATATCATTCTGGACAAAAATCCATACCAATATTTTTCAGAATAAATTTGAATCTATCTTCAACAAGGGGTTTTGTGAAAATATCTTCCCATTGATGATCTGTATCAACAAAGGCTAAATTTATGATTCCCTTTTGAACATAGTCTCTGATGAAATGATGTTTAATCTCTATATGTTTTGCCTTAGAGTGTAAAATGGGATTCTTAGACAAACATATAGCAGAAGTATTATCACAAAAGATAGAAATGTTACTTTCAAATATTTGATAATCTTCTAGCTGACTTTTCATCCAGAGCATCTGCGTGCTACATCCAGCAGCAGCAATATATTCTGCCTCTGTGGTTGAAAGTGAAATTGTGGGTTGCTTCTTGCTGTACTAAGAGATTAGATTTCTTCCTAGAAATTGACAACTTCCAGAAGTACTTTTCCTTTCCACTCTGTCTCCAGCGTAGTCAGCATCACAGAATCCAACTAATTTGAAATCATCAGATTTTCTGTAACACAAGCCCACATTAGAAGTACCTTTCAGATACCTTAGAATCCTCTTGACAGCTGTCAAGTGTGGTTCTCTAGGATCTGATTGGAATCTAGCACACAAGCATACACTGAACAATATGTCAAGTCTAGAAGCAGTTAAGTAAAGAAGAGATCCTATCATACCTCTGTAGAGCTTCTGATCTACTTTCTTACTTACCTCTTCCTTGCCAAGTGAGCTAGTTGGATGCATGGAAGTCTTTTCCAGCTTACTATCAGTCATGTTAAATTTCTTCAGAAGTTCTTTAACATATTTGGTCTGATGTATGTAAGTGCACTCTGGAGTTTGATTGACTTGGATTCCTAGAAAGAATCTCAGTTCTCCCATCATGCTCATTTCAAATTCTGCCTGCATACATTTAGCAAACTCCTTTCCCAGCATAGTATTGGTAGATCCAAATATTATATCATCCACATAAATTTGACAAATTAGAAGATCTTTCTTAATTGATTTACAAAAGAGTGTTGTGTCCACTTTGCCTCTGATAAAATTTTTCTCTAGAAGAAAATTGCTCAATCTCTCATACCAAGCTCTGGGAGCTTGTTTTAAACCATATAGAGATTTCTTTAGTTTGAAAACATGATCTAGAAAATTTTCACTCTCAAAACCAGGAGGTTGGTGGACATAAACTTCTTCTTCTATAATACCATTTAGAAAGACACTTTTAACATCCATCTGATACAGAGTGATGTTATTTTGTGCAGCAAATGAAATAAGAAGGCGTATAGATTCTAACCTTGCCACTGGAGCATAAGTTTCAGTGTAATCAATACCTTCTTGTTGACTGTACCCTTGAGCAACAAGCCTTGCCTTATTTCTTTCAACTTCTCCTTTCTCATTTAGCTTATTTCTGAAGACCCATTTTGTTCCAATTATATTGAATCCTTGTGGTCTTTGAACTAAATCCCACACATCATTTCTGGTGAATTGATTTAACTCTTCTTGCATGGCAATAATCCAATCATTGTCTTGCAGAGCTTCATCTACAGAAGATGGTTCAATTTCTGACACCAGTCCAAATAATGATGCTTCAGATGATCTTAGAAAAGATCTTGTTCTGATGGGATCATCCTTCTTTCCAATAATGACATTCTCTGGATGAGAAGCTTTAATTCTGGATGATGCACCTCTAACAGTTGATTCTTCAGAAATGTTCAGATTTTTCATCTGAGAAGTTAAAGGAATAGCATCTGGCGTTGCTTCTGGTTCCTTCACTTGAGCTTTGTCTGCCTCTGGGACTTCAGAGTCAGTGAAGACTACTTCTCTATCTGCAGAGTTTTCAGACTACTTTGGCTTTTTATTGCCAAGCTTATCATCAAATCTAACATGAATAGATTCTTCCACAATCTGTTTCTCAGTGTTGTATACTCTGTAGCCTTTAGAGCATTCAGAATATCCAAGCATGAAACACTTATGTGCTTTGGAATCAAACTTGTTCAGATTTTCTTTAGTATTTAACATATAGCAAATACATCCAAAAGGATGAAAATATGAAATGTTAGGTTTTCTGTTCTTCCACAGTTCATATGGAGTCTTCTCCAGAAGAGGTCTTACAGACACTCTGTTCTGAATGTAACAGGCTGTGTTGATTGCTTCTGTCCAAAAGTGTTTTGCTAGATTTGTCTCATTGATCATGGTTCTGGCCATTTCTTGCAGAGTTCTGTTTTTCCTCTCTACAACCCCATTTTGTTGTGGAGTTCTAGGACAGGAAAAATCATGAGCAATGCCATTTTCATTAAAGTATTTTTCAAAATATTTATTTTCAAATTTACCACCATGATCACTTTTGACTTTTATAATTTTGAAATCTTTTTCATTCTAGACTTGCTTGCAGAAGTCAAAGAACACAGAATGTGACTCATCCTTGTGTTTTAAGAACTTTACCCATGTCCATCTACTATAGTCATCAACAATGACTAATCCATACTTCTTGCCTCTGATGGATGCAGTTTTCACTGCTCCAAACAGATTAATATGAAGTAATTCTAGTGGTCTGGAAGTAGAAACAACATTTTTTGATTTAAAAGATGATTTTGAAAACTTCCCTTTTTGGCATGCTTCACAAAGAGCATCTGAGGTGAACTTCAGATTAGGAAGTCCTCTGACAAGATTAAGTTTATTAATCTGAGATATGCGTCTCATATTAATATGCCCCAATCTTCTGTGCCAGACCCATTGCTCTTCATTAACAGACAAGAGGCATTTAACATTCTGAAATTTAAGTTCTGAAAGATTTATTTTATAAATGTTGTTTTTCCTCTTACCACTAAATAGGATAGAGCCATCCTTTTGACTAATAGCTTTACAACATTTTTGATTAAAGGTAATATCATAACCATTGTCACTTAATTAACTTATGGACAATAATTTATGCTTTAACCCTTCAACAAGTAAAACATTAGTAATAGAGGGAAGTTTACCATTTCCAATGGTGCCAGATCCAATGATCTTGCCCTTCTAGTTCCCTCCAAATTTCACATCACCTCCAGATCTAAGCTCCAGGCTTTGGAACATAGATCTTTCTCCTGTCATGTGTCGTGAGCATCCAGAGTCCAGGTACCATGATTGGCGTCCTGACCTTGCTGCTAAGAACATCTGCAACAGGAATTATTTTACTTTTAGGTACCCAGGTCTTCTTGGGTCCTTTAGGGTTAGTTGTTCTGAAGGTTTGTCTAAACTTCTGTTTTTCAACATAAGGTTTATTCTGACTAGCCTTAGATTTAAACACATGAATATTCTTTTCAGAACGTGTTTGTTCAATATCATTCAAGTGACCAAATTTAAAGTGTGAATATAAAGGAGTTTTCTTGATGATAATTTTATCAACAGGTTTTGGGTTTAAATCCTTTCCAGAGGAGGATTCATATCCAATTCCTTTTCTGTTATTTCTGCTAACTCCATAGATCATAGAAGCCATTTTTCTTCTGTCTATGCTTTTAGCAAGAAACTTCTAAAAGCTATAATCATATTTTTCTAAAATATTTTTGCATTCAGATTCAGTTTCAGAATCAGAGTTTTGTTGATCTAATTCAGAATCATTTTTCAATTTTAAGTTCTTTTCATTTAGCTCAGTTACTTCTGATTTGAGAATATTATTCTCAGATACAAGATTGCTTTGACGCTTCTTGTATTTGAGCTTAATATTGTTATAGCTTTTCAGAACTTTTGATAACACTTTGATAAGTTCTTCTTTAGTAAGTTTAGCCATTACCTCTTCGGCGTCAGAGTCAGATTCAGATCCTGAAGTTCCTTCCTCCCGATCTTCTATGTCTGCCATCAAAGCTACATTGGCACATTCTTCTTCTAACTCAGATTCAGATTCAGATGTATCTGAATCATCCCAGGTGGCCATTAGAACCTTTTTCTTCTTATCAAATTTTCTTTTAGGCTTTTCTTTCAGCACCTTTGGACATTCATTTTTGTAATGTCCAGGTTCTTTACATTCATAACAGACAACCTCCTTTTTTGCCAGATCTTCTGTGTCCAGAAGATTCTTTTCTTTGGTCAGGCTTCCTGAAGTTTCTGAACTTCTTTCCTTTATGCTTCCAGAGTTTGTTTATTCTTCTGGACAGCATGGACAGTTCATCTTCATCTGCAGATGAGGATTCTTCAGAGCTTTCCTCTATTACCTACAATGCTTTAGCAGATTTATTAGATTTTAAAGCAACCAATTTACCTTTCTTTTGAGGTTTATCTTCCTCAAGTTCAATTTCATGACTTCTTAGTGAACTGATCAGTTCCTCCAAGGAGATCTTGTTCAGATCTTTAGCCATCTTCAGCGCTGTCACCATAGGTCTCCATCTGGTGGGTAAGCTTCTGATGATCTTTTTCACATGATCAGCAGTAGAGTATCCTTTGTCCAGAACCTTTAGTCCAGCTGTAAGTATTTGAAATCTGGAGAACATAGCTTCAACAGATTCAGAGTCTTCCATCTTGAAGGCTTCATACTTCTGGATCAGAGCCAGAGCCTTTGTTTCCTTGACTTGAGAGTTTCCCTCATTAGTCATCTTTAAGGATTCAAACATGTCAAATGCAGTTTCCCTGTTTGTAATTTTTTCATACTCAGTGTGAGATATTGCATTCAACAATATTGTTCTCGGCTTGTGGTGATTTCTAAATTCTTTCTTCTGAGCATCTGTCATAGATTTTCTGTCTATTTTCTTGCCATTCCCATCAGTGGGATAAACATATGCATCTATGACCAGATCCCATAAATCAGCATCATATCCAAGGAAAAAACTTTCAATCCTGTCTTTCCAATAATCAAATTTCTCCCCATCAAACATAGGGGGTTTGGTGTTGATTCTGTCCCTTTCTTCATATTTGTTGTTAATGTTAGACATTGTATTATCAGCCATAGTAACAACCAAATATATATCAAAGTATTTTTCTTTGGATCTTTACTATCACTGTTAAGTGGTAGCACACACAGAACCAGAGCTCTGATGCCAACTGAAGGTGAGAAAATACTTAGAAGGGGGGGGTTGAATAAGTATGAAGATTAAATCTTAGAAATAAAAACTCAAGTATTTTTATCCTGGTTCGTTGAACTCAACTACTCCAGTCCACCCTTCCTAGAGTGATTTGCCTTTCTCAATCAAGGACTTAATCCACTATTTAATCAACTGATTACAATAGTAAGCACTTAGAACAACTGTTCAAAGTCTTCTCAAGAACTACTGATCCTAACTGGATCTTCTTAAGGTTTACAATCAAATATAATACAAATACAAGTGTTAAGATTGCTTCTATAAAGCTTTATCACAACTGTGATTTTTCACTTAACTATTAAGAACAAAGAAATTAATTCATAAAAAGAATATGAAAAGTATGAAAGCTTGAATGTTGATTTCTTTATGGATGATAACGTCAACTGAAGAAATTGGTGAAGTCTTGCTTTTATAGGCAGCTGATCCAAGGTGAGCTTCACGTTGAGAAGAGTGTCCAAAAGGTCTGAGCCTTTTTGTCTTCACATCAAGTGACCTTTCCTAGAAGAAGAAAGCACGGATAAATCCTTTTTGTCTGTGTTCTTGTGTCTAGCATAAATAAGGAAAGAGTCGTTTGGTTCATTCCAACGGATATAAACTTTGAATAATTCTTCTTCAGTTTTCAGCAAATTCATCAGAGTCTAAATAGATAAGAGCCTTCTGATGATGATCAGAGTTTTGCTGAATCAGAGTCTTCTGCAGCAGGTGTGCTTTTAGCGTGTTTAAGATCAGAGCATATTTGAGGCAGATCTTCAGTACTGGCAGCTTTAGTACTTTCAGAATCTTCTGTAGTAACTATGCTTTGAAAAACTCTTCATACAAAAATCTTCTTTGGTTCAGATGCTTCTGACTTGCTTCAGATTCTTCTGGAGCTTCTGCTTCATATCCTTCTGGAGCTTCTGCTTCAGAATCTTCTGGAGGCTACGCTCAGGATCTTCTGTTGGCAGCAATCAAAATCTTCTAATGGATGCATCTGGCGCTTCAGAGTCTAGCTAATTTCTTATGTTCAATTTTGATTTGCTTCTGGAGTGTTAATTCCTTTACTATCTGTAGTAAAAATTCTCAAGCAAATTTTAGAGTATATAATTCTTAATTACAAAATTTCATAATAGTTATCATCAAAACATAAAGGTATTATTAAGAACCAATCTGTGTTCTAACACATACTTCATACTCAATTTACCACAAGAAAGTAACCCTTTGTTGGGGCATTATTTCACTTATCCAACAGTGATTTCCTTTGTAATCTTGTCCATAGAGATAACTTTTTCAGACTTTCCTGGCTTACTTCTTCTTAGATATGCATCAACAATTGAAGGTGAGAACTTCACACATATACCTATAACATAAACCTTCTTATACTTTTATCTTTCTTCAACACTACACTCAGGGGACATGTTCAGAATACGTTCTTTAACCATTCTATCATAGCAAGGTCTAATACCTAATACAGTCTTCATCAATCCAGTCTCCTTCAACAGATTTATGATCTCTTTTCATTCAAGGACATTCTTTCTCTGCTCTATTAAACAAGCAATCCTTCTTTTAGACACATATTTTAATTTCTGAATACTTCCTTAATAATGGAATGACACATTTTCAAAAGGGGGCAACTGGAATATTGACTGGAACTCTTTTTCCAACAGTTTTCTCCTAGAATAGGGAACGATGTCTTGGACATCAGCGTCAACATTTGTATCAGATTCACTTGTTTGCAGAAGTTTTTTCTTAAAATACTTCTTTTCAATGGCCTTCACACCCTATTTCTCTTACTCATTGGACTTTCTTGAGATATTTTATTCTTTACCCGATCAACATGCTTCATTTTTTCAAATACATACTCTCTAAAGTTCAGCTTTGCTTTGGTTCCAATTTGAAAGATTAGTATCACTATGGAAAAATGATGGTAGAACTGTGATTATTGGGTGCTCAATTTACTGCACCTATCCTGTTATGAACAACATACTTCACACTCAATTAATCACAATAAAGTAACCCTTTGTTGGGACAATGTTTCACTTGTCCAACACTGATTTCCTTTTCAATTTTGTCCATAGAGATAACATTTTTAGACTTTCCTGACATGTTTCTTCTTAGATATGCATCAATAATTGATGGTGAAAACTCACACATTTACCTATAACATAAACCTTCCTATACTCTTGGATTCCTTCAACACTACAATCAATGGCCAGGTTTAGAATAAATTTTTTAACTAGCCTTTGATGTCGTATCTCTCAAGCAAGGAACAAGAGACTCATAAATCGCATCAAAGTTTTCTTTATTTTCGTACAACCCCATGTACGATTATTTATGCGTCTTCAAAAATTGGATAAGTTGATGACGAACAAGCGCACGACTATCTTCTCCTTTACCAAGTAAAGGAAAAATAGCTTGGTAACCGCAATTATTGTCCCCCTCAACATTGACGTACAATCGATATATTTGTGCATAAAAAATGGCATCTCGTTAATGAATAGAATCTTTGGTGGAAGGGGTGTCAGAGGTGGTTTTCTAATCAAGGCTCCTTTAACAACAATTTTTTTGAGATTTTGGAGTCGGTGAGTCGAAAAAAACTTTTTCAATGTGTTCAAAATATGAAGGAAACTGTGTAGTCGAGTTGTCATTCGGTGTAGGCTTCATTTTTTTCGAAGCACCTTTTTTTTACTAGTTGAGAAGGAGGTTTCATGTCGGTGGTTTCGGGATAGGAAATCTTCCTCAATTGTTCTTTGATATGGAGTTTCATGTTGTCATCGGCCTTCGGAAATCTCTCTTATATCGCTTTCCATTCGGTCAAAATAGAGATATTTGATTTACCTTCATTCGTGCATCCATCATCATCAAACCTAAGTCTCTTCCAATGAGAGAAAATATCGTCCATTCTTATTGGTTCATCAAGTTTCACCTTTTTAGCAATAACACAAGCACATGGGAGACCATATATTTTCACAATAGTGCAACCATACTTTGCGTTATCGGAGCCTACATTATTATCCCGTTTAGCCTCATGAAAAATATAGTTCAACCCTGCCCAAGAAATGTTGTCGATCAAATTAATGCATAATACGAAGGAAATACCTTTGCAACCACATTCTTTGTTAAGTGATAGTTACAAATTAATGCATAAGAAGAAGGAAATACCTTTGCAACCACATTCATCAATGTGGTATCGCTGTCTGTAATCGCCTTGCTAGTGAGCTATTGAATGTTATACACTTGCTTGATATTTGATATATTGTCAATTTGCTTCTGTCTCAATATTACATGTATATTTTTCGGTTGGACAATATTCAAGGTCATGTCACTAATATATTTATTCTCTTCCGACTTGAGCCGAAATACACTAGGATGACCGACTAATTTTAAGCATAATTTATGGTTATACAAACCACAAATGACATTAAATCTCCATTTTTTGTTAGCCAACATGTAACCACGAAGCATAAACAGACACTCACATTTTCTACTACCCATGTCGCCTTTCTTTAAATTTCGGAAAAGATTTTGATAGCTCCCGCTTCTTTCGCACAACATAGTCACAAATGCGTTTCTTCTATCTGAGTCATTATCCGACCTTCTAATAACTACACCAAATCCAAGTCTAGATGCCTCCATATGAATCCATTCAAGCATGTTATCATGAATTTCAAACTCTTTCTTGTTATTAAAGTCATTGCGAACATCTATTGCCTTCACAACAACCCCTTGAACATTCGGAGAAACATTGTTCGGAGAAACTACTATTTTGGGAAAATATTGGGGTGCGCCATATCTATTGGAAAAAATACAAACAATTACAAATCATTAATTAATCTACTACTGCATAAGGGGTTGGAAAATAAACACATAAACGTTCTGGAGATGTATCATCGAAAAAGTTCATATACATACGTTCCGAAGATATATCTCCGGACACTCCGTAGGTTTTTTTTAACAAACTTTCATGATTCATGTGAGCAATGTAGATGAAAAATGAAAAATCTTACCTGAAATTCAATCTTCTTTTGCTCCCTATGATATGTTGAACCAAAAGGATGGATATTTGGAGTGAGAAATGGGATTGAGAATGTAGGGTTTTTAGGTTGAGATTTTGAGTTGAAAATGAAGAATGGAAATAATAGGGATTGATCATACAGCTGAAAACTATATCAGATATTTTAGAAGATACATCTTCGGAAAAATCTGACATGAAAAGGTGACATGAAAATTCAAATTGCCGTCCAAAATTCTGGATATATATCTTCGAAATATTCACTGAACTGAACAATTTAAATGTTTTCCCCAAATTGTTCCGGAGATATATCTCCGGAATAAAACTTTATCAAATGCATGGGCCACCACTCAGAATGGTCTTTGTTGAGATTGCAAATGGTGCGTCCAGAGATATAACTCCAAAAACTAAAGGTATAATAGAAAATTGACATGGTGCGTAAAAAATGCATGGAATGGAAAAAAATCCTCTTAATTCACTACAAGAAAATGTTGATTTTCCCTAGTGATTTAGTGACGTGGTAAACACGTGGGAAAAAAACATGTTGCCAAGTGATTCCCACGTTACTAAAATATTTAATTAATAAATTAAGAACACCTAAAATCTGCAATGAAATTTTGGAATTTTAAGAGAGAGGGAAGTTTGAATTTTTCATAAATTCAGTTGTGGCGTGTAAAACACAAGAGAACTGAAAATTAAAAAAAGTCCTTTTATTTGCCACGTGAGTGGCATGTCACAAAATACCCACATGCCTTTCACGTCACAAAACTGCAAATAATAAATGTCTTAGCTTTTTCATTAACCGTTATGTTGGCATTTAGTGGAGCAACGGTTATATTTTAATATATGAGAATGTTCCGACGTGTTTTGCACGTGGCAAATTTCCTAAAGGAATTTCACGTCGCAAAGTTTGGAAAGGTAGATGGTTCTGACGTAGTTTTCACGTGGGTACCTTCCCACGTGGCCACCACGTCGCAAGTGTCCCTATATATTCACTTACCCAGAATTTCTTCAGCCACATCTCGTTTCTCTTCTTTCCTTCTTTCCTTCTGCCTCTTCCTTCTTTTCCCTTCATTGTTCTCCTTCTTCTGCCTCCCTCAGAGCTTCATTTTTAACAAAAATTTCGCAAAACATTTAAGGTGAAGCATTTGTATGTTGGTTTTGTGACTGTTTTACCTTACCGTTTATTTTATGTTTTTCTTATTATTAATTGTTGATTTTTTTTTCCAGATCTAAGATTGATTAAGAGGTTCCATTGGAAGCTTTGAGAGTTAGCTCAATATTGAGGTATTTATGCATTTCAATTTGTTTATCTTTGAGATTTTGGTGATATATGAAATATATGAAATATTATTTTAGAATATTGATTAGAAAATATTAAATTTTTTGTTATTAGATGTAAGTATATATATATATATATATATATATATATATATATATATATATATATATATATATATATATATATATATATATATATATATATATATATATATATATATATATATATATATATATATATATATATATATATATATATATATATATATATATATATATATATATATATATATATATGTATTGTGTTGTTGTTGTTGAAAGCAAAAAATAAAAATAATATGTTATGTATTTTTAATTAGAAAAACAGAATATTTATTAGAAACAAATATAATATATTAGAAACAAATTAAATACGTTATGTATTTTTAATTTTTAAAAACAGAATATTTATTATGTTAGAAAAAGTAGAATTTTTAAAAATATTTTTAGTAAACAATATTGTACATAGAAAAAAAATTAAAATATATTTTTTAAAAAACATAAAGAATATGTATTATATTTAAAATGTGTTATTTTTAAAGAATATGTATTTTTAAAACACATAAAGAATATGTATTTTTAATTTTTAAAAACAGAATATTTATTATGTTAGAAAAAGTAGAATTTTTAAAAATATTTTTATAGTAAACAATATTTTAAATAGAAAAAATTAAAATATATTTTTTAAAAAACATAAAGAATATGTATTATATTTAAAATGTGTTATTTTTAAATGTATTACTTTTTGAAAAAGTATTGATATTAAAAAATAATGAATATGTATTAAATGTGTTATTTTTAGTAAACCAATTATATATATTATATTATTGAATAGTTATTATATTTTAGTAAACATAATATATATTATTTTAGAAAAACAGATTTTTAAAAATAATGAATATATATTATATTTTAAATATGTTATTATTATTAAACAAATTATATATTATATTTTAGAATATTATATTTTGAGAATATGTAGTATATTTTAGTAAACATAATTTATATTATTTTAGTGAACATATTTTATTAGGTTGGTGTCGAAATAGAAAAAATAGATTTAAATTACATATTTTATTAAAATGATATATAATGATAGTACAAATGTGCAGTATGAAATATTTTCGTTACTATCGTAGTTGTATGTACGATAGAACGTTACCAGGAAGACATGGACTTACACCAAATTTTAAGGAAGGAGTTAAGGGGTTTATCACGTGGGCATTTGCACAAGAATGTTGTCGACGTGAAGGAGGAGTGAGATGTCCTTGTCTTAAATGTGAATGTAGACCTATAATTAGTGACCCAGAGGAAGTAGAACGTCATTTGAAGAGGAATGGTTTCATTAAAAATTGTTGGGTTTGGACATATAATGGAGAACAACTGCCAAGTAACGTATATGCAGAGACAACTAATACACACGCATCAAGCAGTCGATCACATATGAAATTTGATGAACAATTTAATCTGATTGATAAAATGGTTGGAAATGCATTTGGAGTAAATGTGACATATGATGAACCTCAGAATTTTGATGGGGAAAAGTTGCCGAATGAGGAAGCACAAAGATTTTACCAACATGTTGAAAGAAATGAATACACAGTTGTTTGAGGGGTCGGCAGATTCAAAATTATCAATGTGTGTGAGATTATTGGCAGCAAAGTCAAATTGGAATGTTCCTGATCAGTGTTTGGAATACTTTGCAAAAATGATGTTGATAGATAATAATGTGGACGAAGAGCATGAAGAGTTTGGATCTGAGGACATTATTGGATTAGATGATGAAAATAATATGGACGAAGAGCATGAAGAGTTTGAATAGATGGTTTTTATTTGTTTTATATGAATGCAAATGATTTTTACGTATGTATATTGTGTTGATAATAGTCTTGATTTATTTACGTATTATTTATTCATTGATAACTCTTTCAAAATAGATACAATGCCACCCCGAACTGACAAGGGTAAGGCTAAGGAGACCCAGCCCCGTTCGAGAGCCAGAGTACGTGAGGTACCACCCTCGCCCATGTATGCTTCTCGCCCACAGACTCAGGCAGATCTAATGTCCGTAGACACTTCACAACCATTTACGACATTACTCTCCTCCTCCCAAACGGTTCCATATGGGAATCCATTGTTTATTAGTCCATTTGGGGGATCCTTCATGCATCCATCTACGTTTACACAGTAGTTTGGGGGATCTAGTTTTCCCTATGTACCATCTACGTTTACGCAGTAGTATGGGGGATCTAGTTTTCCTGGGGGAGCTAGTTTTCTTCCTCAACATTATTCCTTCACACAGTAGCCTGGGGGATCTAGTTTTCCTCAGCAGACTCACTTCGCACAGCCTGGGGGATCTGTTTTTCCTCAGCAGTATTCCTTCATGCCGCAGCCTTCAGGATCTAGTTTTCCTCAGCCAACTCCCTCCACGCACCAGCCAGAGGGATCTGGCTCCCGCATTGCACACCCACACATATACCTGCGCGTCAGCAGCAGGATGACCACACTATTCAGGAGGACGACGATGTTCATGAGGAGCAGACAAATCCTGTTGCAGAGGAGCTTTTGGTGGTTGAAGGACGACATCTGATTAGGCCTGAGGGATCTGGGTATGTTTTTAATTTATAATATTTATTTAGCTATATATATATATATATATATATATATATATATATATATATATATATATATATATATATATATATATATATATATATATATATATATATATATATTGCCATTTTATGTTTAATACTCGTTCAAATTATTGTTGTTTAATTTTGATCTGTGTCAGCCTGCTGCAAAAGCTGTAAAATGGGTCATTCAAGTGATGTATACAAAACTCATTAAGTCTTTAAGAGAGCTCCCAGATACTGAGAAAGATATATGGTTTGATAAATTCAAGGTAAATTGTATTTTTATTATAGTTATGTTATTTTATAACTATTTTTTGTTATATATATCTAACATTTTATTTGACTTTCATATAACTTGCAGGAAAAGTGTGTCGCTTTCGCGAAAATAAGGTGCCGGCAAAACAGAAGAGTCGCCACCTTTCGTTATTTATCCCTCAGAACGGGAAAGGAAACGATCGGAAAAACCTGACAAAAAAGGGTATAAGACAAGGTCATGGCAACCATTGTCTGGGTTCGGGAGTCGGTTACGCAAGGGGAAGGTATTAGCACCCCTCACGTACGTCGTACTCGATGGGATCCACGCTTGTTGTGTTTACTGGACGGGTTGGTTTTATCTATCTACCTATCAAGGCTGGCTTAAAAGGAAAAGAAAATGACTCGGCAAAGCGTCGCGCTTTATGCCTACGTATTCCCATCAGAGAATGAGAAATCAGAGTCAACGTAGTTCGGCCTACGACGGGTTATGGGGAAGGTAGCTCGCCAATACATCAGTATTGTGCCTACGTACTCTCAACAGGTATGAGAGATCAGAGCTTACGTAGTTCGGGATAATACGGATTACGGGAATTCAGATTCATCTGTTTTATCGAGTAGGGTTAAACAGCAGTTCCAGTAGTTAGGGACGAAGCCTGTTTGCGTTGGCGCTGAAGTTTAACGACACTCTTTTCTTCAGAAAAGCTTCCTTTGAATTATGGGCCCACGGGGCAAAAAATGTTTGAAGTTTGTTTTCTGTCTTTTACGAAAGAAGTGTTTTTTTATTGTGTTTGCAATTTCAATCGTTCTAAAGACTATGACCTGAGAGTGAATGCGTCGCATGTCACCCAAAGGGTGCCATACTAAACATCCAGACTGTTGAAAAGAAACTCTCCAACAATCCTTTCTCAGATAGCTTAAGGCTCGTAACGTACGAAAGAAATCATTCATGATTACTGTATCTTAAGCTGTTTTGAGAGGAGAAGAGAGAGGCTCAACTAAGGGGAGACTATCAAGTCCTACTGTTGTCATGCCAAGGATTCATCCTATAGTTGAGGTTTGAAACAGGGAACTCCTAGAAGTTATCATGCATAGGTTTCAACCTAAAGTTCTATCATCACTTCCTTATCAAAGGAAGTGAGAGTCCTAAGGGATCATGTCAATGATAAACAGAAACAGATAAAACATCAGCTTAAACAGTAAACAGTAAATGACTGTAAAATGCATGCAATGCAAGTGAGGGAGGAAATGTGTGTGGGGCATCAGCCTCCACAAGCTCATCTCAACCTCAAGCCAGATATGAATAACTGTAATCATACAGCAATAATAACAACCTGCTATCAAGCAAAATACAATAAACTGCAGTCATACAGAGGAAATGAAATGCTATCAAGCAAACACAAACCACATGGGCAAGGGAGTTGGGCTCTACCGAATACCCGCAAGCAAAGCCATACAGTAACAATACAAGCAGAGGGAGCAACTCAACCTCTAGTGCAGTCATGCTCCTAGCTCAAAGTCAGTCTAGATATGAACTTATTCTAATGCATCAAGCAAGTCAAACAAGTCACAGCAATACAGAAAAGAAAACAGACAGGAAAGAAAGCAGATCAACAACTCCCTCTGTCAATTCCAAGCTTCAGCTCTTCTGACAGCAACCCAGTCTTCAGACTCCAACCACCCTTCAAGGCTATCATCCTTCATGACAAGTATCAACTTGCTCTTCCAAGGTTTCAACCCATCAACATAAGTATCAATTTATTCTCCTTCTTCAAGCTTCAGCTCTTCAGTCAATTCCACCTTCAGGCTTCACTCCTAACTACAAGTGTCAACTTGATTCCTTCAGGCTCTCCAAGCCTCAATGTAAGTATCAACTCACCCTTTTATTCCTCAAGCCTCAGCTCTATACTGAATCCTCTTCATAAGTATCAACTTAGTCTTCAAGCTTCAGCTCTCTTTGCTTTACCAGTATCAACTTGGTCTTCTTCTCCTACAGGCTTCAACTTCTCAGAGTAGTCTTAAATCATCTAGAAGTGTCAACTTCATCCTTCAACTCTTTAAGCCTCAGCTCTTCACTCAATCTCAATTGAATCTTCAAGCATCAACTTGTTCTTCTTGCTCTTCAAGCTTCAGCTGCAATGGCAATACTCATGGAATCATCCTCTTCCACACTTTTCAATGAAGTCCTCATCTTCAAACTCAAGCCCAACATCTTTCAAGATACTCAAACCAGAAGGCAATTGATTTAACAGAGAATGGAAATGATAAACAGCTTATTGACAACCAAAGGAAGCCTATAAGGGTTCATCATTGTGAGAGACTGGTTCCCTCAAAGTTCTACTTCCCAAATAAAGCCACTCATCCCTCCAAAGGAGGGATGTGAATGTCTGAGAATGACTTTTAGTCATTGGGAGGAATGGAAGCATAAGATGCTTTCCATATTTGTGAAAGAAATCATTCTAATTCTAAGGCTCTCCTTATGCCTCCTATCTCCTAAATCTTCATCAGACACCTTCAGGCACAGACAAATCCAAAGCTCCAAGCAACTTCAAGCAACTTCAAGCATCCTCACCTTGTCTTCAACATGTCTTCAATCTCAACCAAAGGCAAACCAAGCACAAACCCTAATCTAAGGGAACTAAAGGAGTTAAACTAATTGAGTTAGTAAGTTAGGATCACCTAAAACCTAGTACTAAAGTTAGTCCTAACTAAAATACTGAAACCAATTGTAAAATCCTACAAAAATATCTATGGGAACCTAGGTCAATCATGACTCTACCACATTAATTTCAGAGATCAAATCATCAAATTAGATCTAGAACTAAATCCTACATTACAAGGTATCAAACCTAAACCCTAAAAAGGAAGCACCTAAATCTCAATCTAGAAAGCACACCTATTTTCATCACAAAAATGTGAGAGAAATACTATGGTAGCATACATGTCTAACCTAATCACACACAAAAAATTAGGATCAAAATCATCACCAATTAATCACACAAAATTCCACAAAATTGGATATCAAACATAACCATTTTAATATCAATTAAAATGTAAAATTCCCATTAATTCAGAAAATACATGAAATGAAAATATTTTTTCTCTAAAAAATACGAGACTCAATCATGAGTAATGTGCAAAAAGTATGGGTTTAATTGAATTAATTTTCAATTTATTATGAATTTTTCAAGAACCATGGACAAAATGAAAATTAAAAGAAAATTAAATTAAAATAATAACACGCGCGGTGTGGATAGCAACCATTTTCAGTAGAAATGATGGATTGGGCTCGCTGGGGGGTGTGGATAGCACTTAATTCATTAAGCCCATAACCAACTGATTAATGAAACACTGCGTTTCATAATCAGATCCTTCACAAACTGAACTTTAAAACGTGGCCATTGGATCATGCTCCCAGTCAAAGTCCAACCAAGATCCAAGGGTGCTAACATCATCTCCTACCTTTTGAATGTCTGAGCTTTGCGCCCAGCTCCGGCCACCACCGGTGGAGCTCCGGTCACCATCCCCAACCCTAGTTCTCTCTACAGGCCTCCATTGCAAATGGTCAAAACATGAAACTCATCCTAAATCTTGTCACGAATTCAACCATACCCTTAATTTCCTCTGAAACCTCAAGATTCACCATATCCAACTTTCAACCGAAAATGGTAATACCCTAAATTGGTCGCTAATTCTCAAATTAACTATCTGAAATCCATCCTATACCATTCTACACTGAGTCTAGCACCTTAATTCACCTTGATTCTACCTAAATCATGCTAGAGGAAGAAGGTTACCAACCTGAAAATCTTGGATGAACAGATGCACTAAACCTCCAATTCAAGCTCTCCAATCTTGCAGACACGGTCAATGAACCCTCTCCTTGCTTCTGTATGCAAAAGAACCAGTTGAAAGTGCTTGAATCTTGAAATACGATGGTGAGTTGCAGGTGGAAAAATTCACTTGCTCATACACTATTCAGCCACAAATTCTTCTTGATAATGATCTGGAATCACTCCTTGACATCCATGGAAGAAGTTCCAATCAAGAAAATGGATGGAAAGTGAGGAATTTGGTGAAACAGAATTCACTTGCAAGCTATGGAAATTCAATCTCAATCTATTCTTTCTCCTTCAATCATCACCAACCTCTTTAATGGATCCTCTCTACTCAATATATAGATGATGTTTTGATGATCTAGAACCCTCTAGATCCTTCTAATGAGAGTTTCCACTTCTCATGTCATGAGATTTTCAACCATGTATCATGATATGCACCATTCTGTTTGCAGCTTGAAACCAATCCCTTTCTCTTTCAATTTCTCCCTTAGTGACATTTTGAGAGTGTTTAGCTTGCCAAGGGCCTTGCTCATGCCTTGATTCTATGTTGTGCACATGTTACTTAATATGCAAGCAAGTGCTTTTCAGAGCAAGTCCACAATTTAGACCTCAAATCAAAAATGTGGCTAGACCAATGTTCTTAAAATGTTTTTTAGAGTCAAAATGATATATTACATGCCATGGTTTGGATGTGTAGGTTGAAAATATTAATTTCCAACTTTGATTCATTTAACTTATGCCCTTATTTTTAGGTCATTTTTGCAACTTTGAGCTACAAGCCTTTCCATCATCTCATGACCTCCTTAATAGCCTTAAAACATCATTTTAAGAAAAATTGATGTTGAACATTTTTCCATTTGAAGCTTGGAAATAGGAGTTATGGCCTTATGCTTGAAATGACCTGTAATCTCCAAATGACCAAAATACCCTTGACTTGTCAAAGCCATAACTTGAGTTCTACAAAACCTATCAAGGACTTACAGTACTCTCTAGAAAGCTAAGAAGATAAGGAACAACATTCATATTGACCAAAAGTTCATAGGAATCATCCTTCTTGGGCAAAAGTTTGATGCAAGTTGGGTAACTTTCAAGCCCCTAGATTCACATACCTCAGATGACGTGTAACTTGTCAAAGTCATAACTTGAGTTCTACAAATCCTATCAAGGACTTCTAATACTCAAATTAAAGCTAAGAACAAGCTCTACAACATTCATGTTGGGGGCAAGATGAGATAACAATCACATCTTGAGCTAAACTGCCTTGAAGATAGGGGTCAAACTAGGGGATTTTACACTGTCAAGCCTTAGAAAACCTAGCTTGAAACTTCTCAAACTCCTCAATCATGATGATTTGACCTTGGAGTCATCCTTATGGAATCTCAATGTGTCAATCCATGATCAAATGGCTCTTGGATTAGGTCTCAACCCTCTCCAAATCATCAGTTGACCTAGGGTTGACCCAGTCAAACCCTAATTACACCATTCATGGCTAGGTCTTCTTAATCTTGCACCATGACTTGTCTAGGCTTCATGATGGCTTTCAAGACATCTCATAAGCTCTCTCAAGGCTTCAAGTCCACATTCCTGGCTTCAGAATCATCTGAAGAGCTCCCACAACTCTCAAGTTAGGAGGCACACAACCTTGGTTTCAACCACTCTTTCTGAGGATCTTCTGACTCCTCTGACAAAGGTATCTACCCTTGAACACTTGAATAAACTTCTTAGCTAGCTTCAAACTCTTGTGTAGCTCTTGGTTGGTAATCATACCTCTTGATCTCCTGCATACATGTCAATGAAATGCAAATGATAATGCTAATATGAATGAAATGAAACACAAGCTAGGTAAAGAAATGTTGGTCAAATTTTGGGGTGCAACAGCTGCCCCTATTCAAACGGCTTGAACCTGACTGGGTGAGAAGCGAACGACTCTCAACCAATCAAGCTGCGAGACGGTTGAATACCGACAAACCCGGAAATTTGCCAACTGCACAAGTACACGGTACTCAGATGGGAACAAATCCTCGAAAACTGAAATATTAGTTGCACGACAACTAGCTAGAGAATTGGTCACACGGTAACCGATGATACACGGTCGATCATGCCGTTAGGCATCATCATTCCTCGGGACTCATCATGTCAACAATCACGTTAATCATGTTGTCGGGCATTCAAAGAACTTTTGGGCATCAGCCGGACATCATCAGTAAGTCGGGAATAGAATTCTCGGTCAATCATGAACCAGTTGGGGATATCCAACTTCTGCCGTTAGGCACTCTGCATCAGCTGAGGGAAATGCTTCGTTAATACGGTGGGACTTCAATCATCAAGTCTTCAAGGGAAGTTTCAACTTCGTTGTTCAGAAGCCTGCTGGGGATGACACATCTCTGCTGGGGATTCTGGAGAACTATCAAGTAACTCTGCTTCGGGGATCCAGAAATCATTATGGGTAAATCAACTCTGCTGAGGACTTCAAGACTCATCTTGGACAGACAACTCCGTGGGGACTTCAAGGATCATCCTGAACCCATAACTCTGCTGGAGATTTTAGGAATCATCCTGAACAAACACTCTGCCGGGGACTCTAAGCATCAACTTGAGCAACCTTTTCTGGCGACTTCACAGGGGATTTTAAGAACCATCTTACGCACACCACTTCGCTGGGGAATTCAAGAATCATCTCGGGCAAACGACTTTGCTGGGGAATTCAAGAATCATCTTGAGCAAGCGACTCTGCGGAGGAACACCTGCAAAACAAGAACGGTAACGACCTAACTCATGTTTCATATGCATATGCTTCGGCAACGGCGCAATGTTCCACACGGTAGAAATGCTATGCAATCATGCAAAATGCTACGATCCCATCAGCAAAATAAATGCTGAAGGGGGGATCCTCCTGTCAAGGAGAAAGAACCACTCTGGTGGAGGAAGGAATCATCCTGCCACGGAGAAAAGGTCACGCCAATCTCAAACGGACTCCGCACGGGGAAACAAACTTCAGTTGACTGCTGCAGGGGGACGAAGCTCTACGAGAACCTGGACCTGCTGAGGAAAGCGATGTCAATCGCGGAGATAAACTGCACGGCCTTCACGGCTAACCTTCCTGGAGATAACGACTTCGGCGGGGAAATACGGCATCAGCTATTCAACATTCTACTGGGGAAAACCAATCATGGCCCAAACGGCTTCCAAGGACTCAGCTCTCTTGGGGATCCGCAAACTCGGCTGGAGAAGAAGGAATCATCCTGCTTGGGGGAGAGTACGACTCTGTGGGGAATTTCAGTTCTGCCAAAGACTTCAGTCTGGAACTTCCGAGTGCTGCACACTTCAGTGACTCAGCTGGGGAAATGACACTCCTTCAGGATGTATCTGATTGGGGGAGAGAATCTTCTCTGCCTGGGGAAACATATCGATGCTTTACGATCTCCGGTTCAGACTCTATGGGGAGAGGCTGCTGAACTTTGCTGGAGAAGAAGGAATCATCCTGCTTGGGGACGCATACGGCGTACTGCCTGCTACACCTGTAACAACACAAACAAACAGACAAGATACCCTCCTCAAAGGGACCTATCAAGGTTACCATATTGTGACAATGTTTAAGTAATTCATTGTTTCAACAATCAGTGGCCTAGGCCAGTAAGTTTATGTATGCGCATTTTATCAAAAACATCGGCTTTCTTTTTTCGCAAACAAAACAGGTAAATGCTAAACAGACAAACAGAATTGCTGAATAGTATACATTTTATTGATAACGAACCCCTGAATAGGTAAAAATGTTTTACAACTGATGCAAGCTCCTGGAATGAGGAAGCTGCGCAAATATAAAAACGTAAATATACATCAGTATGTACACATGTCGGCAACGAGGCGTAGACAAACACCATGAGTTGATCCCTCTAGGACCCACTCGACTTCGATACTTCTCCGACGCTTCAGCTTCAGAAGAGATTGATTCAGATAAACGGCCCTCAGGTCTTCCAAACCACTAAACAATGAGAGTCCACACGCGGAACGCAGTCATTTGCTTTTTTCAAATCCCTAACTTTTGCCTGAATCGCCCTTCCGGGTTTTCGATTCACCGGGATACCCTTTTTTGCCAAAGTCGCCCATCCGGGTTTTCGACTTTGCGGGTGTACATTTTTTTCAATTTATATCCCTAATTTTTTCCCGAACCTTTTTCCTTTTTTATGGTTCGCCGGGATGCCCCTTTTTTGCCAGGATGCTCTTTTTCTTTCCAGCGGGTCATTTTTAAAGCAAAGTATTTTTTAACTGCGTCCGCGTTCACCGGGGATGCAAAATCTTCGTCATCCATCGTGGATAACAAGAAAGCTCCTCCCGAGAAGACCTTGCTGACGACGTACGGACCTTCGTAATTGGGAGTCCACTTGCCCTGGTGATCGGAGTGTGGAGGAAGAATCTTCTTCAGGACGAGATCACCCGTCTGAAAGCTTCTAGGACGCACCTTCTTATCATAAGCTTTCTTCATTCGGCTTTGGTACAGACGACCATGCGCAATCGATGTTAACCTCTTATCGTCCATCAGGATGAGTTGGTTTAGTCGGTTCTTAATCCATTCTGCCTCGTCGAGTTTCACATCAACCAAAACTCACAAAGAAGGGATCTCCACTTCTAACGGTAAGACAGCTTCCATACCGTACACTAAGGAGAAAGGAGTTGCTCTGGTTGATGTACGTACCGTCATACGATAACCGTGCAGTGCAAATGGCAACATCTCGTGCCAATCCTTGTAGGTCACAACCATCTTCTGAACAATCTTCTTGATGTTCTTATTGGCCGCTTCAACGACGTCATTCATCTTCGGCCGGTAAGGAGATGAGTTGTGGTGTTCAATCTTGAAACTCTGGCACAGCTCCTTCATCATCTTGTTATTCAGATTCGAACCATTATCAGTAATGATCCTCTCGGGAACTCCGTAACGACAGATGATGTCCCTCTTTATGAATTTAGCCACCACCTGCTTGGTCACATTAGCATATGAGGCTGCCTCCACCCACTTGGTGAAGTAGTCGATAGCTACTAGAATAAAGCGATGACCGTTAGATGCAGTAGACTCGATCTTGCCTATCATGTCGATGCCCCACATGGAGAACGGCCACGGGGAGAACATGACATTTAACAGGCACGGCGGCACATGAACTTTATCAGCATAAATCTGGCATTTATGACATCTCTTCGCGAATTTAAAGCAATCCGATTCCATCGTCAGCCAGTAGTATCCTGCTCTCAAGATCTTTCTCGTCATAGCATGCCCGCCGGCGTGCGTACCAAACGTGCCTTCATGGACTTCTTCCATGAGCATACTCGCTTCTTTCTCATCTACACATCTGAGTAGCACGAGATTATGGTTTCTCTTATACAACACTCCATCAGGATTGAGATAAAAATTTCCAGACAGCCTCCTCAAAGTCTTCTTATCCTGGGTTGACGCACCCGCAGGATACTCCTTAGTCATAAGGAAAGTCTGGATGTCATGGAACCATGGCTTGCCGTCGGCTTCCTCGATCGCAAAGATGAATGCAGGTCTATCAAGATGGGAAAGGATAATTCTTGGAGCTTCATTCCAAAAATTGACCTTATACATTGAAGCCAACGTGGCTAAGGCATCAGCCATCTGGTTTTCGGCCCTGGGCACATGATGGAGTTCCACTCGATCAAAGAACGGAAGCAGCCTTCTGGCATAGTTCATGTACGGCACTAAATTCGATTGACGAGTCTCTCACTCCCCTTTAATTTGGTTGATCACAAGTGCTGAGTCACCATATACATCTAGGTTCTTGATTCTCAAATCAATTGCCTCTTCTAGACCCATGATGCATGCTTCGTACTCTGCTTCATTATTGGTGACCGGAAATGTCAGTCTCGCAGTAAACGGGATATGGGATCCGCGGGGAGTCGTGATGATCACCCCAATACCACTTCCGTAGGAATTAACCGCCCCGTCAAATATCAATTTCCACTGGGATTTCCTATCTGGCGCCTCGTCGGGCAACGGTTCATCGCAATTTTTCGCTTTAAGAAACATGATATCCTCATCAGGGAATTCAAATTTCATCGGCTGATAATCCTCGATCGGTTGTTCGGCCAGGTACTCAGACAATACGCTTCCCTTGATGGCCTTCTGGGAAACGTACTGAATGTCATATTCTGTCAACACCATTTGCCATCTGGCAATCCTGCCCGAAAGCGCTTGCTTCTCGAAGATGTACTTGATCAGATCCATGTTTGAAATTAGCATGGTGGTATGGTTGAGCATGTACTGTCGCAAACGTTTGGCAGCCCAGGCTAGTGCACAACATGTTTTCTCCAGCATCGAGTAACGAGATTCACAGTCTGTGAACTTTTTACTCAAGTAGTAAATGGCATGCTCCTTTCTTCCCGTCTCGTCGTGCTGACCGAGAACACACCCCATACTATTCTCAAGAACTGTCAAGCACATGATTAATGGTCGTCCGGCCACTGGGGGTATCAAGATCGGAGTTTCCTGTAGATACTGTTTTATCTTGTCGAATGCCTTCTGGAAATCCTCGTTCCAGATAATCGCCTGATCTTTCTTTAGCAGCTTGAACATCGGTTCACACGTGGCCGTGAGCTGAGAAATAAACCTTGCAATGTAGTTTATCCTGCCCAAGAAACCACGAACTTCCTTTTCTGTTTTTGGCACTGGCATTTCCTGTATCGCTTTAATCTTCGCAGGATCAACCTCGATGCCCCTCCTCCGTTTGGGACTTCGCAATCATGTCATCAACATAGACTTCAATCTCATGATGAATCATATCATGAAACAAAGTAACCATAGCTCGCTAGTAAGTGGCCCCTGCGTTCTTCAGACCGAAAGGCATTACCTTGTAGCAAAATGTTCCCCAGGGAGTGATAAACGTAGTTTTCTCCATGTCCTCCGGCGCCATCTTGATCTGATTGTAGCCGGAGAAGCCATCCATGAACGAAAACACGGAGAACTGGGTTGTATTGTCGACCAACACATCAATATGAGGCAGCGGGAAATCATCTTTAGGGCTCGCCCTATTCAAATCCCGATAATCGACGCACATTCGTACCTTACCGTCCTTCTTCGGTACAGGCACAATGTTTGCGACCCACGGAGGGTAAGTAGTGACCGCTAAGAAGCCAGCATCAAGTTGTTTCTGCACTTCTTCTTTGATCTTAACGGCCATATCTGGTCTCGTCCTCCTAAGCTTCTGCTTAACAGAATGACAATCTTCTCGTAACGGCAAGTGGTGGACCACGATGTCAGTGTCAAGTCTGGGCATATCTTCGTATGACCAAGCAAAGACGTCACTATACTCTATCAGCATCTCGACCAATATCTGCTTGACATCATTCTGCAATGCAGCCCCTATCCTGACGTTCCTGACGAGTTCTTCAGAACCCAGATTCACAATCTCGATCTCCTCTTCATGAGGCAGAATAACTTTCTCCTCTTGTTTCAACAAGCGGGCCAACTCTTCAGGAAGGTCTTCGTCTTCATCAATCTCTTCTTCGGCTTGATAGATCGGGCAATTGAAGTCGAAGTGAGCCGTAGAAGGTCCAGAGTCGATGTCATCTGTCATGTGGATCCTGCAATAACAAGGGTTAAGCTTAAAACAAGGATATGCAGGTTAGCACAAACCCCATTGCCATTTTGTTGTTTTTCAAAACAAATATAAAACAGGAATAACAGAGATCACAATATTTGAATACGAAGAAAAACGCCTTTTGATTTATTGATAAAATGCATGTACATAATCAAACGAGGCCCTGACAATAAAACCACTATGCCCCGGGTAGGACATAGGGTTGTACAATGATTGGAAAAAGTAAATTATTACTCTTTGCTTGTCATCTGGATGATATCCTTGACGGACCAATTGTTGAGGCTCTCGCCTGGCTTGCTTGGCTGGATCCAAGAGTCTAAGTCGCAGTCGCTATCTCCGTTGTCTTCAGACACCGCGTTGACGCTTTCAAATATCACCCCTCCACTGGTAAACTGGATCGACCCTTTACCTCGCGACGCACTACTAGAAGAGGAGGCTTCAGCTCTAGGAGAATATCCCAACCCAAACTTGTCTTGCTTGTTAGGTATCTCCAAAATTCGCCCCCAGCCTGGGGTAGATCCGGCCTGAACAACGGCTCGGGCTTCCTTGAAGGAGGAGAGAGTCATCTCTGGATTTTCAGTGACTACAGGAGCTACGTCCTTGACTTTAACAGCTTCGAACGCTTGGCATAGGGTTTCGTGGATTTCCCCATCCATCTCAACATACTTGAAGGACGACAAATGGCTCACCATTATATCTTCCTCGCCACACACAGTCACGATGCTACCTCCGACAGCATACTTGAGTTTCTGGTGCAACGTGGAGGTCACGGCACCTGCGGAATGGATCCACGGCCGGCCCAAGAGACAGCTGTAGGCAGGCATGATGTCCATAATGTAAAAGATCGCGTCAAATTTTTCCGGCCCAACTTGGATCGGCAACGTCACCTCTCCGAAAACATGGCGTTTGGTTCCATCGAACGCTTTCATAACCAGATCACTGGGTGTGCAAATCACTCCGCGAGTATCCAACTTTATTAACGCCTTCTTCGGAAGAACATTAAGTGACGAACCCGTGTCCACCAACACGTGCGACATAATCGTTCCTCTACACTCTATCGAGATGTGCAGGGCGCTATTGTGGTTCCTCCCCTTCAGCGTCAGCTCTAGGTCAGTGAAACCTAACCCATTTCCAGCATTCACGTGGGCTACGACCTCTTCCAGCTGGTTTACCGATATTTCCTGCGGTATGTATGCAGCGTTCAACACCTTCAGCAGCGCGTTGTGATGTGCCTCAGAACACAGCAACAAATTCAGGATGGAAATCTTCGAGGGTGTCTGATGGAGATGATCCACAATCTTGTAGTCACTCGTTTTAATCAACCTCATAAATTCCTTGGCGTCTTTAACAAGTAAGTCTTTTTCTACCCCACGCGGGATCTCTTCAACGACTTTACTATTACCTTTATCAGTTGTGTCAGCTTTGTCTGCTTTGTCCGCCACGACCTCAGGTGGTTCAAACACTCTTCCGCTGCGAGTGATACCACTGATTCCCGCAAGGTTCTCCACAGATGAGCCAAACGGTTCTAGTTCCAATTTCTGTCCGTTGCATTAGACTTCAGCCCCATAATGCCATGGGACAGCATTGGTGCTTTCGAAGGGTATCGGCCCAGCTTTGGTGATGGTAATCGTGGGCGGTCTGGGTGCAGAAATAGTTATCGTCTGGCGAGGGATGGTGATAGTGGCAACCTCATCATCTTGCTTCAGCATTACCTCTCCCGATCTGATTTCGGCCCTACGGCTAAATTGTAAAATCCCTTCAGTCATCAGACTTTGAATCCCCTCTATCAGCTGTTCACATCCATCAGGACTCGTTGCACAACCCATACACGGCTCTCCGCATCCTGGAAAGAAACCTCTTTTCATCAGCTTAGCCTTAACGAAGCTAAGCGGCGTCTTCAGATCTCTGACATCAGTCAACAAATCCAAACTCTCGTCTTCAATAATGGCGTTTACTCCACCTCCCCTATGATTCGGCATAGGGTTCTTCGTGACGTTTGGCACATTATCGGAGAAGTTGATGATCTTGGCGTCCACCATGTCCTGCACCTTGTGCTTGAAGGCTTTGCAATTCTCTATCGTGTGGCCTGGTCCCCCTGAGTGAAACTCACAAGTTGCATTCGCGTCATAACCTGGCGGAGGTGCCCCTGTCAAGGGAGCCAGGGTTCTCTTCTGGATCAACTGTAGCTGAAGCAAAGTCTGTAACAGCTGCGCGTACGACATGGGCGGTGTCTCGAGGTGACGGCTCGACAGAGGTGCCTTATTCTGATACTTTCTGTACCCTTGTTGATTCGGCTGCTGCTGCTGTGGTTGTTGAACTGCCGGGATAGTTATGCTGGCCACCTGTTGGTGAGGGCCTTTACCCTTCCTTCGAGCGTTGGTCACAACGCTCGTTTCTCCTTCCCGTCTTTTGCCACTGTAAGGTTTCTTTCCGCCTCCTCCGGCTGAGGATGAATCACCTTGAATTTTCCCGAGTTTAATCCCATTTTCAATGTGCTCACTCGTGATGATGAGATCCGAGAAGGTTCCGGACATACCGCTGACCAATTTCTCATAGTAAACCCCTGGGAGGGTGGCTACGAACATCTGCACAAGCTCACGTTCAACCATCGGCGGCTGAACCCTGGATGCCAACTCGCGCCACCGCTGGGCGTATTCCTTAAACCTTTCGTTGTTCCTTTGCGACAGATTCTGCAGTTGGACTCGGTTCGGAGCCAAGTCACTGTTGTATTGGTAGTGGTGCACAAATTCCTCAGCAAGGTCCTTCCACGTGCGCACACTGGTAGGCTCCAGACTCATGTACCATTCCAGGGAGGGTCCGGACAGACTGTCTTGAAAGAAGTGCATCAGCAACTTCTCGTCCTCAGAATGAGCGGACATCTTCCGGTAGTATGATCTCAGATGGATGCGAGGGCAAGTGGTGCCCTTGTACTTTTCAAAGTCAGGTACCTTGAACTTGGGAGGCACCTTGAAATCAGCAATCAGTCCCAACTTGGACATATCAACACCCAGGGTGTTCTGGTTCTCGATATTTCTCATCTTATCCTCGAGTGCCTTGAACCTTAGGCGTGCTTCAGCAGTCAGCTCCCCTTCAGCACCTCTATGTGAGAACACATCGTCTTGACGGTCTTCTAACCACGGCTGAGGCCCGAACATATTCCTAACACCTGCGTTGCTATTGCCTAGCCCAACATTGACGTTAGCTTCAAGACTCCCATTACCGACGCCCGTCGTATTGCCGTTGAGTCCCATGTTAGCTATCACATTGCCGCTGGCACTGCCGTTCCCCCCGGTCACGGGGACGCCATTCTGAGGAGTTTCAACTGGTGGAGGGGTAGGCACAGTCCCCCCATGGAGTACGCCATTGCTATCGACCCTTGAAATCAGAGGCTGGACCAAGGTTCTAAGTTGATCCTAGCCATTGGCGACCGCTTGCATGAGCTCCATGAAGCGATCCATTCTTTCGCGGAGTTCCTGAACATCAGTTTGCACTTGCTCCATGATTCTGGTTTGATTTGCTCTGGTCGGATAGCGGTGAATAGGTCTCTGATCAATCCTGGAACAACCTGAAACAACCTGTAAACACAAAAGGGTTAGGAAAAACAACAAAGTGCTCGTTATGCAAATGCTTCATGCGAATACAAACGTGTGTCTATGCGTTAGGGAGATGTCCCCCGATCCTAGTGCTTGAGTGTCAGTGCTGATAATAAGAAGTCCGAGTCCAGTCATGGAAATAACATCTCATATATAAAGAAAGCCCATCAAGGCGGTACACAACGTCAGTGAATCAACAGCATGACCCCAGCCAACAAGCCTGATGATGGTCAGCATACAACAAAAGGAATACAAATAGTCAAGCATGGCCACGGGCGCGAAACTCTTCTAACAAATTCCTCGTTTCTGGATGATCAGGTCGAGTGAGTAACCCTTTGACGAGTAACTCCCTCTGTATAATGGTGTACTGAAGACCTTCGACTAAATCTTCCCATGCTCCTTCGCCGAAACAATCTTCTAGCTTCCGCTTCTTGGCCTCAAACGTCAGTTTGCGCTCCTTCAGGTTAGCAAGAGCCTTGTTGAGATGGCCTTCAGCGGCATATCTGTGAGCGGTTTCTTCACCAAACCTCTTCTCACTAGCCTTCACCTGGGCTTTCAGCTTGGAGATCTGTTGCATCAGCTTATCCTCCCGCTCTTTCCTGTTGGTTAGGGAAGCCTTCCAATGCTGGTTAAACTTGGATATCCTCCGATACACTTCGTCCAAGTGCTGCTTCTTCGTGGCCAGTACATCGTTGACAGCTTTGAAGTCTCGACCCATGCGCTCATGCTCAGCTATCTGCTTAGTCAGATCTGTACCTAGCTGGTTCACCAGCTCTGTTTGCCTCTTGAAGGAATGAACATCTTCGTTTCTCTCGCTTCTGAGCTGCGCCAACTCTTTCTCCAATTCTTCATTTGCCCTCTTCAACTCGTCTCTCTCAGCTAACACCTGCTCATGCTGCTGAATGGGCACGGTAGTAGGCTCTTCAATCATTGGAGGGCTTTCTGGCTTGTCAGGAAGAAACGGCATCCCTATAGCGTCTGCTCTGGCTCTGATCCATGTCACGTACGGAGCGTAGGCTTGATTATTACTTTTCCCCAGAAATGGTTTTCCCCTCTTACTGATGCCATTCCAAGCGCGCTGAAGCTTAGACAACATATCCCCTTCCAGAAGACCAGTGAGGTACAGAGATTCCTGCACCTCTTCATCCTTCGGCAGAGCCCTCAAAGCATAAGCGAACTGTCGGACCAGCAAAGACGGATTATAGTTTATACAGCCCTTCCTGCCTATCAAAGGCACGTTCGGAAACCCGCTGCAGCTGAAGATAATCTCGGTACCCAACCTATCTCTTTCAAACCAGTCAATATCCTCCGCTGATAGACTCATCAAACGCTCAGACCACTCAGCTGTGGCTGCAGACGAAACAAAGGGACCCCTCTTGGGTAGATGACTATCAAGCCATTTATAAAGCAAGGGCACACAACACGAGACATTCTTGCCCCTTCTGTTCTCGTTCTTGTAGTGGATAGAATGGTAGACATCTCCTATCAAGGTAGGGACCGGGTTCCCTGAAGCAAAGATGCGAAACGCGTCGAAGTCTACAAAATCGGGCATATTGGGGAACAGAATGATGCCATATATGCACAGGGTGAGAATGGAATTGAACACGACCCAACATCCGTCTTTGGCGCATTGCTGAGCCTTTCCCACTAAGAACTGCAAGGAGAAACCGGGAACCTTGTTCCAACTAGACAACACCAACTCGGAGGCATCCAGATGAAGTGACGGAGCTAGACTAGCCAGATTAGACTCAACATCCATATGAACAAAAGGCATCTGCCTCTTGATAGGCACACATAACAAATCTGCATATTCCTCTAGCGTAGGTGCGAGAACAAAATCCTGGAAAGTAAAGCATCTCAAAGGAGGATCGTAGAACTGCAGCAGAGGGTGCAACCCATTCAACTCGAACGCAGAAGGTTTACGAACCAAACTGAGCAATTTGCCATAAGATTTTCTGAATTCATCTCTCACAGAATCATCTGCTAAAGCAATCAAACCATTCAGCTGAACAACATCAGGGGCAGGGAGCTTGTAAGCCACGGTCTTCCTCAGAGAACCCATAACAATACAACAGAAGGCCAGAAATCCTGAATCGGGGGGAAACGGTACCTGCAACACAGACACACGTTAATGAGATGCAAATGAGTATGCAAAGCAATGTAAAATGCAATCATGCAGCAGGAGATCAAGGCAACTGTGTTGTGGAGATTCTGTATCAACAAAACCATGATGTTGCTCTGTCAAGAACAACCACTATCTCTGATAAGAAGAAAACCCTGGTATCGGACCACACATCTGCTCTGTCAAGAACACACACACATAGGACTATAAATCTGCTCTGTCAAGAATAGACATCTGATAATAAGGACCTCTGATACAGGACCCTAACTCTGCTCTATCAAGAACAAACAACTGATAACGAGGACCTCTGATACAAGACCAAAACTCTGCTCTGTCAAGAACAATCATATATCTGATGATGAGAACTTCTGATCCCAATCATAAACCTGCTCTGTCAAGAACACACATATATCTGAAGACAAGGTCCTCTGATACAGGACAAAAACTCTGCTTTGTCAAGAACAATCATATATCTGATGATGAGAACCTCCGGTACCAACAAAACTGATTCACTATCAAGAAAACCAGGTAGTCTGAAGGTCAAAGTTTCCTGTAACAAACCCAACCCTGCTCACAGGTATGGACCTAAACTAACACAAGTTCGGCATCCTATGCATTCATCAGCGTCACAGACATTCAAGAGGGGTGATACGATACCCAGAAGGTGTGGCATCACCAGCTCATGAAGCGGCCTCACTCGACTGAATCACAAATGATCGGTCCCCAGAGTCGACAATCCTCCAAACCAACAACCCCCTCAACCCAAAGGGTTGAAAAAGAAGTCAACCGGGAGAACCTCGTCTGAGCGTGGATTTCATGAGACACTAGTGCCTGCCAAGCAAGCACGCGCCCACTAATTTCCACAACTAATGCTATGTTCACTCAAGCCTGGGTCTGGCTTCTCACTCATCAGAATGTCCCTCCCACAACAGCACAGATAATCATATCATACTGAAAATAAAGTGCGGGAAATAAAATGCGATAAATAAACACAACCCAACAAGTAATCATACAAGCGCTAGGATTGACTCGCATAGGGAACCGGAGAACCAGAAATTCTGGGTTCGGGTCCCCAGCAGAGTCGCCAGCTGTCGCTTTCGCGAAAATAAGGTGCCGGCAAAACAGAAGAGTCGCCACCTTTCGTTATTTATCCCTCGGAATGGGAAAGGAAACGATAGGAAAAACCTGACGGAAAAGGGTATAAGACAAGGTCATCACAACCATTGTCTGGGTTCGGGAGTCGGTTACGTAAGGGGAAGGTATTAGCACCCCTCACGTCCGTCGTACTCGACGGGATCCACGCTTGTTGTGTTTACTGGACGGGTTGGTTTTATCTATCTACCTATCAAGGCTGGCTTAAAAGGAAAAGAAAATGACTCGGTAAAGCGTCGCGCTTTATGCCTACGTATTCCCATCAGAGAATGAGAAATCAGAGTCAACGTAGTTCGGCCTACGACGGGTTATGGGGAAGGTAGCTCGCCAATACATCAGTATTGTGCCTACGTACTCTCAACAGGTATGAGAGATCAGAGCTTACGTAGTTCGGGATAATACGGATTATGGGAATTTATATTCATCTGTTTTATCAAGTAGGGTTAAACAGCAGTTCCAGCAGTTAGGGACGAAGCCTGTTTGCGTTGGCGCTGAAGTTTAACGACACTCTTTTCTTCAGAAAAGCTTCCTTTGAATTATGGGCCCACGGGCCAAAAAAGTTTTGAAGTTTGTTTTCTGTCTTTTACGAAAGAAGTGTTTTTTTTATTGTGTTTGCAATTTTAATCGCACTAAAGACTATGACCTGAGAGTGAATGCGTCGCATGTCACCTAAAGGGTGCCATACTAAACATCCAGACTGTTGAAAAGAAACTCTCCAACAATCCTTTCTCAGATAGCTTAAGGCTCGTAACGTACGAAAGAAATCATTAATGATTACTGTATCTTAAGCTGTTTTGAGAGGAGAAGAGAGAGGCTCAACTAAGGGGAGACTATCAAATCCTACTGTTGTCATGCCAAGGATTCATCCTATAGTTGAGGTTTGAAACAGGGAACTCCTAGAAGTTATCGTGCATAGGTTTCAACCTAAAGTTCTATCATCACTTCCTTATCAAAGGAAGTGAGAGTTCTAAGGGATCATGTCAATGATAAACAGAAACAGATAAAGCATCAGCTTAAACAGTAAACAGTAAATGACTGTAAAATGCATGCAATGCAAGTGAGGGAGGAAATGTGTGTGGGGCATCCGACTCCACAAGCTCATCTCAACCTCAAGCCAGATATGAATAGCTGTAATCATACAACAATAATAACAACCTGCTATCAAGCAAAATACAATAAACTGCAGTCATACAGAGGAAATGAAATGCTATCAAGCAAACACAAACCACATGGGCAAGGGAGTTGGGCTCTACCGAATACCCGCAAGCAAAGCCATACAGTAACAATACAAGCAGAGGGAGCAACTCAACCTCTAGTGCAGTTATGCTCCTAGCTCAAAGTCAGTCTAGATATGAACTTATTCTAATGCATCAAGCAAGTCAAACAAGTCACAACAATACAGAAAAGAAAACAGACAGGAAAGAAAGCAGATCAACAACTCCCTCTGTCAATTCCAAGCTTCAGCTCTTCTGACAGCAACCCAGTCTTCAGACTCCAACCACCCTTCAAGGCTATCATCCTTCATGACAAGTATCAACTTGCTCTTCCAAGGTTTCAACCCATCAGCATAAGTATCAACTTATTCTCCTTCTTCAAGCTTCAGCTCTTCAGTCAATTCCACCTTCAGGCTTCACTCCTAACTACAAGTGTCAACTTGATTCCTTCAGGCTCTCCAAGCCTCAATGTAAGTATCAACTCACCCTTTTATTCCTCAAGCCTCAGCTCTATACTGAATCCTCTTCATAAGTATCAACTTAGTCTTCAAGCTTCAGCTCTCTTTGCTTTACCAGTATCAACTTGGTCTTTTTCTCCTACAGGCTTCAGCTTTTCAGAGTAGTCTTAAATCATCTAGAAGTGTCAACTTCATCCTTCAACTCTTTAAGCCTCAGCTCTTCACTCAATCTCAATTGAATCTTCAAGCATCAACTTGTTCTTCTTGCTCTTCAAGCTTCAGCTGCAATGGCAATACTCAAGGAATCATCCTCTTCCACAGTTTTCAATGAAGTCCTCATCTTCAAACTCAAGCCCAACATCTTTCAAGATACTCAAACCAGAAGGCAATTGATTTAACAGAGAATGGAAATGATAAACAGCTTATTGACAACCAAAGGAAGCCTGTAAGGGTTCATCATTGTGAGAGACTGGTTCCCTCAAAGTTCTACTTCCAAGATAAAGCCACTCATCCCTCCAAAGGAGGGATGTGAATGTCTGAGAAGGACTTTTAGTCATTGGGAGGAATGGAAGCACAAGATGCTTTCCATATTTGTGAAATAAATCATTCTAATTCTAAGGCTCTCCCTATGCCTCCTATCTCCTAAATCTTCATCAGACACCTTCAGGCACAAACAAATCCAAAGCTCCAAGCAACTTCAAGCAACTTCAAGCATCCTCACCTTGTCTTCAACATGTCTTCAATCTCAACCAAAGGCAAACCAAGCACAAACCCTAATCTAAGGGAACTAAAGGAGTTAAACTAGTTGAGTTAGTAAGTTAGGATCACCTAAAACCTAGTACTAAAGTTAGTCCTAACTAAAATACTAAAACCAATTGTAAAATCCTACAAAAATATCTATGGGAACCTAGGTCAATCATGACTCTACCACATTAATTTCAGAGATCAAATCATCAAATTAGACCTAGAACTAAATCCTACATTACAAGGTATCAAACCTAAACCCTAAAAAGGAAGCACCTAAATCTAAATCTAGAAAGCACACCTATTTTCATTACAAAAATGTGAGAAAAATACTATGAGAGAATACACGTCTAACCTAATCACACACAAAAAGTTAGGATCAAAATCATCACCAATTAATCACACAAAATTCCACAAAATTGGATATCAAACATAACCATTTTAATATTAATTAAAATGTAAAATTCCCATTAATTCAAAAAATACATGAAATGAAAATATTTTTTCTCTAAAAAATACTAGACTCAATCATGAGTAATATGCAAAAAGAATGGGTTTAATTGGATTAATTTTCAATTTATTATGAATTTTTCAAGAACCATGGACAAAATGAAAATTAAAAGAAAATTAAATTAAAATAATAACACGCGCGGTGTGGATAGCAACCATTTTCAGTACAAATGATGGATTGGGCTCGCTGGGGGGTGTGGATAGCACTTAATTCATTAAGCCCATAACCAACTGATTAATGAAACGCTGCGTTTCATAATCAGATCCTTCACAAACTGAACCTTAAAACGTGGCCATTGGATCATGCTCCCAGTCAAAGTCCAACCAAGATCCAAGGGTGCTAACATCATCTCCTACCTTTTGAATGTCTGAGCTTCACGCCCAGCTCCGGCCACCACCGGTGGAGCTCCGGTCACCATCCCCAACCCTAGTTCTCTCTACAGGCCTCCATTGCAAATGGTCAAAACATGAAACTCATCCTAAATCTTGTCACAAATTCAACCATACCCTTAATTTCCTCTGAAACCTCAAGATTCACCATATCCAACTTTCAACCAAAAATGGTAATACCCTAAATTGGTCGCTAATTCTCAAATTAACTATCTGAAATCCATCCTACACCATTCTACACTAAGTCTAGCACCTTAATTCACTTTGATTCTACCTAAATCATGCTAGAGGAAGAAGGTTACCAACCTGAAAATCTTGGATGGACAGATGCACTAAACCTCCAATTCAAGCTCTCCAATCTTGCAGACACGATCAATGAACCCTCTCCTTGCTTCTGTATGCAAAAGAACCAGTTGAAAGTGCTTGAATCTTGAAATCCGATGGTGAGTTGCAGGTGGAAAAATTCACTTGCTCATACACTATTCAGCCATGAATTCTTCTTGATAATGATCTGGAATCACTCCTTGACATCCATGGAAGAAGTTCCAATCAAGAAAATGGATGGAAAGTGAGGAATTTGGTGAAACAGAATTCACTTGCAAGCTATGGAAATTCAATCTCAATCTATGCTCTCTCCTTCAATCATCACCAACCTCTTTAATGGATCCTCTCTACTCAATATATAGATGATGTTTTGATAATCTAGAACCCTCTAGATCCTTCTAATGAGAGTTTCCACTTTTCATGTCATGAGATTTTCAACCATGTATCATGATATGCACCATTCTGTTTGCAGCTTGAAACCAATCCCTTTCTCTTTCAATTTCTCCCTTAGTGACATTTTGAGAGTGTTTAGCTTGCCAAGGGCCTTGCTCATGCCTTGATTCTATGTTGTGCACATGTTACTTAATATGCAAGCAAGTGCTTTTCAAAGCAAGTCCACAATTTAGACCTCAAATCAAAAATGTGGCTAAACCAATGTTCTTAAAATGTTTTCTAGAGTCAAAATGATATATTACATGCCATGGTTTGGATGTGTAGGTTGAAAATATCAATTTCCAACTTTGATTCATTTAACTTATACCCTTATTTTTAGGTCATTTTTGTAACTTTGAGCTACAAGCCTTTCCATCATCTCATGACCTCCTTACTAGCCTTAAAACATCATTTTGAGCAAAATTTATGTTGAACATTTTTCCATTTGAAGCTTGGAAATAGGAGTTATGGCCTTATGCTTGAAATGACCTGTAATCTCCAAATGACCAAAATACACTTGACTTGTCAAAGCCATAACTTGAGTTCTACAAATCCTATCAAGTACTTATAGTACTCTCTAGAAATCTAAGAAGATAAGGAACAACATTCATGTTGACCAAAAGTTCATAGGAATCATCCTTCTTGGGCAAAAGTTTGATGCAAGTTGGGTAACTTTCAAGCCCCTAGATTCACATACCTCAGATGACCTGTAACTGGTCAAAGTCATAACTTGAGTTCTACAAATCCTATAAAGGACTTCTAGTACTCAAATTAAAGCTAAGAACAAGATCTACAACATTCATGTTGGGGGCAAGATGAGATGACAATCACATCTTGAGCTAAACTGCCTTGAAGATAGGGGTCAAACTAGGGGATTTTACACTGTCAAGCCTTAGAAACCCTAGCTTGAAACTTCTCAAACTCCTCAATCACGATGAGTTGACCTTGGAATCATCCTTATGGAATCTAAATGTGTCAATCCATGATCAAATGGCTCTTGGATTAGGTCTCAACCCTCTCCAAATCATCAGTTGACCTAGGGTTGACCCAGTCAAACCCTAATTACACCACTCATGGCTAGGTCTTCTTAATCTTGCACCATGACTTGTCTAGGCTTCATGATGGCTTTCAAGACATCTCACAAGCTCTCTCAAGGCTTCAAGTCCACATTCCTGGCTTCAGAATCATCTGAGGAGCTCCCACAACTCTCAAGTTAGGAGGCACACAACCTTGGTTTCAACCACTCTTTCTGAGGATCTTCTGACTCCTCTGACAAAGGTATCTACCCTTGAACACTTGAATAACCTTCTTAGATAGCTTCAAACTCTTGTGTAGCTCTTGGTTGGTAATCATACCTCTTGATCTTCTGCATACATGTCAATAAAATGCAAATGATAATGCTAATATGAATGAAATGAAACACAAGCTAGGTAAAAAATGTTGGTCAAATTTTGGGGTGCAACAAAGTGTACTTGGCAAAAATTTGACGAGTTCAAAATTTAAAAAAATTCAGAAGTAAGGTATCTAGTAGATTATCTGACATGCTTAGGAATGCTAGACAACGTTGGGACAGAGATCAAACTCGTCCTAACTGGATAGGCGATGAAATATTTAGGGAACTTATTGAGTGGTGGAAGACAGAAGATTTTCAGAGAAGATCTGAACATGCTAAAAAGATGAGGGTATCTGAAGCAGGTGGCTGTCTTAGTACAGTTGGAAGTATCAGTATCGACGAATATCGTCGACGAATGGTAATTATAACTATTTTTTTAAGTTTTATTTTGTATTATTATATATTTAATTAAACTTCATTATTTTAATTAGAAAAATGATTTGGGGAGGGAGCCACGAATTAATGAGTTATTTGTGAAGACCCGAACCAAAAAATCGGGGGAGTTTGTTGACGGCCGTTTCAAATCAACCTTGGTAACTTGTTTATTATATAGTTGAATTCTTTTAATTTCATAATTACTGTATATAATTAAATTGTTTAAATTATCTTTAATTTAATTTTTTTAATGTGTGTGTAGGAGTTGCACCAGACCTTTCTTGCCCAATTTCTAACTGAAAATCCTCAGTATACGCCGATTGGGGATGCACCGCTTGATCCACGCATTGATCTTTATATTTGGAATTTAACAGTAGGCGGGAAGGGAGTCAATGGATGTTTTTTTGGTCTGGGGTCTTTGGCTAGCGATTATAGAAAATGAGACCTAACTTTATTTCAAAGACTCAATGATGGGGAAGGAGGATCTCGTTCGACAGATTTGACACCCGAAATGTTGGCAACAATGAGACAGTTAGCTCTATTTGAGGCGAGACGAGAGGCGGAGACATGTGAGGCGGCCCTAAAGGCCGAAATGGAGAATATGAGAAATAGACAAAATGCTGAAATAGAGAAAATGAGGAAGCGACAATCAAACATTGAGGCGCAAATGCGAAATTTTTTTGCCTCGAAATCGAATTATTCTGTCGAAGATGACGAAGAAGAAGAAGATGCATCATTTAGTACCGACGACGAATAACTTTTTTTTTATTATTATTTATATTTGTGATGTGAATATTACGTGACAACTTTTAATATTATTATTTGGATTTATGACATGAATTTCATGTGACTAAATATTAATATTTTTTTTAATGTATACTATTTTAATTAGAAATTATTTTAATTAAAAACTATTTTAATTTTTTTAAATATTATAGTTAATATTTAATATTTATTTTAATTTTATAGTTATTTTCAGTTAATATTATTTATTTTTTATTAGTATTAAATTTCTTAGTGAAGTGCATCCCATGCCACTAATATAAAAAATATTTTCATTGTAGCATGCAAACCACGTCACTAATTAGTGACGTGGGAATCATATGGGAAACAATTTAATAAGTGTGTGGATTCTCACGTGAAATCAAAGCCACAAATTAGTGACGTGTGAGTCACATGGGAAACAAATTCAATTGGTGTCAGATGTGCGTGCAGACAAAATTGGTAAAGGTAGGTTCACACATGAATATCACGTCACTAATTAGTGATTTGGTTTTCACGTGGGAACTTTTTCTCTTAATTTTGTTATTTGCGACGTGAGAACTATGTCACAACTTTGTGACCTGTTTTTCACATGGGAAAATGTTTCCACCATTGCATTTCCGACGTGTTTTACCCACGTCGCAAAAGTTGATCAGTGAAGTGATTTTTAGGTTAGTGACATGAAAATCACTTGGGAAAATGCAACGTTTCTTGTAGTGATTATCTATTAATGTACGTGAAAATGGATTGGGTGACACGCTCCATGAGTGAAAAATAATAAAATACTTTTAAAGTTAAAATAGAAAAGAAGAATAACTTTTGATGATCACCAATAATTTTATTTAATCTTTAACTAATTTAAGTGATCTTTTGAGTAATCTGATGAGTTAAACAAGACACTTTGATATATTGTGGAGACACTTAACATTGATTTTAATTTATTAATAGGTTCTTTCAACATATAAGTGCTTAAACCTATTTAATTAATTAAAATTAACAAAGCATGAATGTTTTTATTTATAAAGTGATTTAACAATTTTCAATTTTTCACATCACATGCAAAAGAAGTAAAATATGTCTCAAATCCCAAATTTATTTTATGCTTTGATCATCTTTCTTTTTCTTGTTCTTGTTGTAAACAAAGGCTCTAACTATGATTTGATATTTTCTTCTCCTACTTCATGCAATAATAGCTCTGATTGTGCAAGAAGTTCATGCTATCCTTTTTCAACTCCAATATGCCTTCATGGAAAATGTATGTGCATCGACTGACGTGATCCACGGTTGTAAATTAATTTTTATTTATTTTTATTGAAATTTAATAATCTATATTATAATAGTTTATTATGAATTATAATTATGAAACGAAATCGACTTTGAGAGATGAAATATAAGAATATGAACAATGCAATACAAAGGATATTAAAGTGTTAGTATGAGGATTTGTGTTTTACATTTAGTAAATTGTAAATAAATTATCAAATAAAAATTTCAATATTTTATAAATTTATGTCTATATTGCTAAACTTTAATTATATGATAAATAAATGGTTGTGAATTTTAATTACCATATTAGTTTAATTTATTTTCCAGAAAACATTATGTTAATTTTTTATTAATGGAATTGTAAAACTGGAATGTGTTTCTTTTAATATTAATTAAAATATTAGATTTCATGTTTTATACATTACCACCTTTGTTTTTTATTATACTCCATGTGGTTTCCATTTATTAAATTGAGAAACTATAAATCACTTTGAAAAAACTCTATCATTGTATGTGAGATTGTTGTTTGTGTTTAGTTTATTTCTTTGATATTAAAAACATTTGTTTTTACTTTTACTTTTGTTTTTATGTTTTTAAGAAAATATAAAATATTTTAGTGTTTGAATTTGCAGATCTCTTTATTTTGAAAATTTGTAAATATATATTTAGTTGCAGTAGTTATTGTAAATGGTATGATGAATAAGTAATATGTATAATTTAATTTTTAAAAAATGAAAAAGAAACTTAAATTAGTTTAGAGAGACTAATTAGAGAGATATATTAAAAGTTTCACTTCTTTCATTTTTATAATTAATAAATTACTAGCGTTCAGACAGACACTCGCGTACCCGTCTGTCCGTTTTTTAATGCACACACGTAAAAATTTAAATGATATTTTTTTTTTATATAATATTCATTTTTAAAGGAAGTTATGTAAAAAGTTGGATAGAAAGTTAATAGTGAGAAGTTATGTGAAAGATGGTAGTAGTAGTTTTAATAGGAGTTATTATGTAAAGTAAAGATAAAATTGGTAAAAAAAATAGATTACACCAAAACACCATGTTTTGTCTTTATATATGTTATAGATTACAAGACAAATATAAACAGTGTTTTATTAAATTTATGAAAATAATATATTTTAAAGTTAGAAATTATTTTTTATGTTAATATACTTTTGAATTTGTAATGGTTTGAACCCATGACTTGTAATAGAGGAGAAATATGAATTTTGTCCATTTGAGAAGTGAAGAAAGATGAGTTTTTAGAAAGTGCAACGTAGGAATAAGGATGATGTGAAAAAAAATGATTTTGAAGCCTTAACGTGAGGATGTGCAATTCTAATTTAATGAATTATATATTTCTAAGGGTTGGTTTAGTAGTAAAGACTTAAGTCACGAGAGTATGATAGTCTCAAAGTTTTAGATTCAAATAATGCTATGAGTAATAAATTTTTGTGTTGGGTCAGTTTATACATAATTTTGATATGTTTTTAAACAGAGCTTCCGCTAATGGTCAATGGGATTGATCCTGTTGAATTAATCGGTCGAATGGTCGGATACCAAAATTTCAAAAAATAATAAACAATGAATTATAAATAGATAAATAGATTATAATTCACATTCTTTGTTGAATTGATGAATTATAAAGTGATAGCTTTTTCTTCCAGCGAAGTTGCGGTGCCACTGGCAAGGCGTCCCGCTCTTTGTTGAGAAATCTGAGTTCGACTCATGTGATAAGGTGTCTCGCTCTCTGTTGAAATAAATGTATAGTCGTGCCAAAAATACAAGTTCTCATATGAATAATTTAAATTTGCGAAGGCAGACAAATTATTCACCCGAGAGAGTGCACACGTTACAAAAGTAGGTGTTGTGCAATTTTATCTATTTTTTTTATAACTAGCTCTGTTTTCTCGTATTTGATCATGGAAAGTCAATTGGGTATGTTGAGATAGATTAACACGTACCCCACGTCCTGCTTTGTTATAATGTTAATTTTATTTCTTTGCATTGAATCCCCAAATATTTTGATCACTTGAGCTACACATCGTTAGAGTAAAAATCGATACTAAAATATATCTCCCAGTGGTTTGATATTTTTTACTACTTCGTATTGTTGTGCACTTGCGGCTTGCGGCAAGTTTTTGGCGCCTTTGTCGGGAAGATAATTTTGATATTGAAATTTTATTCTAGCACCGTATAGACTAAAGCACATTTTATTTTATGTTTTTGTTGATGTTAATTCTTTGTTATCTGCGTATGCGAAGAACCGGATTTGCAGGAAAGCTTTTTGAACATGTGAACAAAATCGAATGTTTTCTCCACGACTGGCGCTAAATTCTCAAACATGGATGAATTTTTCATTGACACTAAATTGCTGAAACACTACATTGTTCCCACCGATGAGTAACAACATAGTAGTTGATCTTACCGAACGATCAGAATCTGAAATGGGCCAATGACAAACGTCTGTGATTGTTGCATCCCAAAATTTGCCCTCTTTCAATGCTTGACTCATTTCTTCATTTCTTTCAAATTCAATGGCATAAGGGAGGCCCATCATTCCAAATTCAAGGTTCATAAATTCAAGGCTAGATTCAAGAGTTTTTACAAAGTGAAATCTCTTGACATTTTCAAGAATGTTACATTGGTTACCAAATTTCAAACTCTTGATAATGCTTAGGAAATTAAGCTATTTCTAGTCTTAATTCAAGATTCTAAATAACTTCATGCCATGGTATCCCCCATGCTCCATCAAGTCCACATGACCCTCCTTGTGCTTACAAACATGCAAGGAAAATATTTAAGAGCTAATTCAATGTTGGAATATTTCAAGATCAATACCATGCATGTTCAACCATGAGCAATTTGAATATGATCCAAAACAGCCCCATGCAAGAAGTGGCAATGTGTATCATATTACAAAATCATTTTATGTCACAAAACCAAGGCTATAAGCTTATGTTGATACATCTACACATCAAAAATCAGAATTTGAAAAGGATGTCCAAAAGGTCTTGTATTGACTACATGGGTATGTCCAAAACAAATCAACCAACCAATGGGTACAAGGTTGGAAAGCAACATAGAGTGCTGCAGAAGAAATACAGCAAAAGCAGCATACTAGAAGTGGAAAAAGCAGGGATGCACCAAGAAAGTGGCCATAATTGTTGCCAAGAATGGAAATTTTGAAAGTTGGAGCTTGTGCAAGAGCTATTGCTTTGGTACAGCAGAAAAAGGTGACAGAAAAGTGAGATAAGGAGGCTTGGAGGCTGCACAAAAGGATCATTCACTATCATTCACTATCATTAACACATTTTGGAGATAGAGATATTGAGAGCAAATAGAGAGAGCAAAAAACCAGCAAAAGATTTAGAGAGTGAAAGAGAAATACAAGGGAGCCATTGAGAAGGAGATCCATCAAAGCATAGAGTGAAGAGAAGTGAACACCTAGCCAAAATCAGTCGAGGCTTTGCAAGGAGGGAAACAACTCTTGGGTATCCATTTCTTCAAACTCTTCTCTTCTTTTACATTGTGCATTTATCTTTTGTTCTCTTGGTTTGAGTGTTGTTGTGTTGAGTATAACATGTAAGGTCCTAATAGGGACCAAGAAACCCTTTGAAAGAACCACAAAAAGAAGCAAGAAACAAGAGAAAGTTTGGACTTTTTCATCTGGTAGCCCAACACGGGCCGTGTTACATCACTGCGTGGCTTTTCAAAGTGAAAAAATGCCCTGGGCTCACAGCACGGGCCGTGTCACACAACACGGGCACCCGTGTTGTACCTCTGTTTGAGATTTTAACTTGTTTTTGGCCCAGACCTTGTGACACGGGCCGTGTCACACAACACGGCCACCCGTGTCACACAACACGGTCGTGTCACACCACTTTTTGACCCAAAACTTATTTTTTTTCCTGGAACTGTGACACGGGCCGTGTCACACAACACGGCCGCCCGTGTCAGACCCCTGTTTTTCACGTTTTCTCGACTTTTTTACCTCAAAAAAAATTTTCCCGTTTTTTTTGTGTGTTTCGTTTTTTTTAGCCGATTAACCCGTCGTGATTGTTTGGTTCTTGTGCATGTTTATTGTTGGTCATTTTTTACCTTTGGTTCTAAAAACCATTTTCAAGAAAACAAACTCTCGATTCTCATTGAGCCATTTTTGACCTTGTAAGCTGATTTCCTTGTGCGTCGCTATCGACCTTGCTCGCTTCACCTCAAATCTTTTTAAAGCAACTAAAACCCTTGACCCAATGTCAAGCAGATTTTCTCAAATGATGGTTAAACCAACTCACCATATTTAACAAAACGATAAAGTTCACTTTGTATTGAACTAAAGAGAGAGGATTGAGTGTAGACTTCTTCCTCTCCGAGTGTTGAGATGCTCACTGTAGTGTGGGTAGTTTTGACACTCGTCTTTCAATACAAAGATGTTTTCATCCACACCTTTTTCTCCTAAAAAACCCTCGGCCCCGTACCGAGCGCATTTTCAAAACACCTACAATAAATAAATCGATTCTCTTTGTATTGAACTAAAGAGAGAGGATTGAGTGTAGACTTCTTCCTCTTCGAGTGTTGGGATATTCACTGTAGTGTGGGTGGTCTCGATACTCGTCTTTCAATACGAAGACGTGACTTTATCCGCCACCTATCTCTCTATGCAACTTCTTTCCGCAACCTTTGTCACCTAAAAACCTCGGTCCCGTACCGAGTGCATTTTTAAACTCTTTTCGTAACAAAAACTTGAATGGTCGTGGAGTGGTTAGGCGTAGGCCTTCTTCTATCCCGAGTGCTGACGTTTACCGTAGGGTTCTCTGTCGCAAAAGCACTTACCATTCAAAACCAAAAACACTTTAATAAGAGAATGAAGTTCTCTTTGTATTGAACTAAAGAGAGAGGATTAAGTGTAGACTTCTTCCTCTCCGAGTGTCGAGATGCTCACTGTAGTGTGTGTGGTTTTGATACTCGTCTTTCAATACGAAGACGCTATGTTCGCCACACCCTTTCATAACAAAAACTTTGAGATAAAGAATTGGGTACTACCCGTAGGGGTTACTATCCGAGGACCTATCTCGCATTTAAAAAAAACAATTCAACAAATCAAATGTGACATCTTGCCTCGCATGGCGAAAACTTATCTTTCGAAAAGGATATGATACGTCCGTTCTACCGCAAACAGGTAATGCCTAAGTCTCCAATGAGCGAGCAGCAATACACCTAACTGCTAGAGTGCGCACGATAGCATCATCCATAAAAACATCAACAAATCGTAGGCCAAACTACGGCTGCTCTGATTCTTTACTTCGTTCAAGTAAAGATACGTAGGCACAAGGGCCACAATCCTTGTCGAGCACAATCCCTCATACCCGTAGTTTCCCGAACTACGTCGACTCTGATTTTCTCATATTCGTTGAGAATACGTAGGCCTAGGACCGCAAAGTCCTACCGAGTCCGTTCTTTCCCTTCTTCCTCGCGTTACCTTTCTTTCCCCGTTTCTAAACCCTTTTCCGTATCTTTTGGAACACTCTTCATAGTAAAATTTAAGCAAATAAATTCACACGACAAACAAATGGTTCCCATCGAGTACGATGGATGCGAGGGGTGCTAATACCTTCCCTTCGCATAACCGGCTTCCGAACCTGTTCTTGGTTGCGAGACCATCTTATCCGTTCTTTTCTTGAGGTTTTCTCGATATTTTCCTTTCCCCTCGTGGGATAAATAAAATTTGGTGGCGACCCTTCTGTCCTTTTTCTTTTCGCCTTCCCTGTCGTTGCGGGTATTTTTCGAGTAGCGACAGTGATGCTGGGTATGAAAGAGGAGGATGGGGTGTACCTGTAAGGCACTCCGATTCCAAAGTAAGAAAACGAGCAAGAGAGCGAGCAATTACAGAATGTGTGTGTTTCAAGGTGAGAAATTGGATATCCGACCCTCTCAAATGAGAGGGTTTTTGTAATGCCCCCAGCGTTTGGCCATTGGTCCCTATTTTCGGGGCAAGATAACCGTTTCCCGAATAATAGATAACTGTCAGAAATAGTCGTTGGGACGGGTAGATGTTCCCATAACTAGCCATTGGCACAGGCAGAGATGTAGTTACGAGCACAAGCGTCTTGACTGTTTCTGGATGGTGGAACCATGCATGGCGGGCAGAGATTGACGGGGAGAGGTGCCTCAGGCCAAGGGCAGATTGGTCAGCCTCCCCTGTTGGAGGGGTAGAAAGGTGAACTTTCCACCAAAGATGTTGGACTTGGGTAATTGGGTCGTTCTAGGAGCAGAAGTGGAAAAATACCACTTTCACCGGTCAAAAAGTATGCACCACCCCGTAAAAGGAATAAAGATTATGATAAAGCAAAGCCCTTGATTGAACAAAAGCCACCCCACTGGGAAGAAGTATGAACCACCCCATAGAAGAAAGAAAAAAGGGAATAGTAAATTAGGGAAGTGGATTTATAAGTGGGTCTGGACACCAAAGAATACTGAGAGTAAGGTTGGAAAATCATTTTTGAAAGGGGTTATTTCATAACTTTTTGCAAAACTGAACTTCTTGGCCTGGAATTTGCCTATGCAAGTCGTGTTTCTTGAGGAGAACCAAAAATTCTAGTTTGTAGGAGTTTTATAAGTGGTATTTATATCGCTTATGGTGTGTCTGTAGTAGTGTTTTGTTTTATTTCGCTTTTATGAGATTTGGTGTGCTTTTGCTATTTTCAAGTAATAAGGGAGTGTCGGACCAAGCTGAAGCAAAATAGGTCAAGCACAAAAAGGAATTTATCCCATATAAAAGACTCGAGGCTAGCATGGTTGGGTCGTGTTAATTGACATGGATCGTGTTTGCTCAAAAAGTTGTGCCCATAGTAAGAACCCAGAAACAACACAGTATGGTCGTGTTCCCTAACACGGGCTATGTTGTTCTTAGAATTCTCCCATCTATTTTCCAAGAATAACACAGGCAGATAGTGTTTCCTGACACTGCCTGTGTGTAGCCCAATGACAGTTACAAATTCATGGAGTTTTGGACATTTTGTGACCTTTGGTGCCTCCAAGCTCTTCTAATTCAAGTACTTAATGACCATTAGTATCACTTACATAAATGTAGGTCCTTGTTGTTAGTGGCTATAAATAAGCCTTTAATCATTGTTAATTATCATCAAGCTTTACTCTTTCATTCTTTAAGTTTAGTTTTCAGCAATAAGTTATCTTCTAAGTTTCTTTGTGTTACTTTGCTGCAAATTCCACTTTATTGTAATAACATCAAGTATTAATGGAGCTTTTTCTAATTATAAATCAAAGCATTATCATCATTCAGGTTTATTTTTTCATTACTATTGCTTTGATTTTATATACATGATATATCTCTATTTTACTTAATTGCAATTAATCTCACCATGAGTGAGTAGTCCATTAGGGAAAAGAACCCGTGAGATCTATCTCATGGAAAATCTCAATTGAATCATCCATATATGAATAATAAGAAAAAAACGAGCAAACGGTTATTTTAGAATTCGAGTGATTAAACATATTCATGTCAGTTGTGAAAACAAAGGCAACTCAGATATTGAGGACATGTTGTCATTGCACGTCATTTAGCAAGAAAAATCGGACAAATCAGACTAAAAATGAGCAAGTTAGAAGCATAAGTGTGGAAAAATCATGGAAAAGTAACAGAGGTTGAAGAAAAGAACTTAGTGTAAAAATTGGTGAAAAGAGGAACAAAAATAGGTTGAAGACACTAAAATCAACATGCATGCTCCACTTCAGAATGCGCTCGTATTTTTTCTTCATTACGTAATGCACCCATGTTGCTCCTCAGTGCACTTTCTCTAGGACACTTTCTTGACACGCTTTTTACAAATTTAAAAGGAAAAAGTGGATATCAAAAAGGGGTTTGATTTCCTAGAGGGAAAGTGATGGATTTCAGAAATTATGGAGCTAGTAGAGGTCGTTGGAGCCATTGAAGAGTTATTTATTTGGTGGTTCTTCATAATCTTCGAGTCTACGCTTATGGTATTGATTAATTTCAACTCGAGTATCTAGATTTATCTTAGGTTAGGTCTTATTTGATGATGAACCTATATGTATTTTATTGGGACATATGATCGGATGACATTAATGTAATTGTCTTGACTCTCGACTATTATTTAGTTATAAATCATGCTCACTGCCAATTGTTTCTTATGGTATTCGATTTGATTTTGATAATTAGTGACTACTGACCCTAGGTTTATTCATCTGAACTACTATAATTGTTGAATTCTCTAATTGACTAGGGATATGATAATTAGGATTTGTGACTTAGGGACTAGCGCACTCTGTTGCCTAGTCTGACGATACAATTGGCCTGAGGAATCAGGGAGTTGACACTTAGACTAATGAGTTGCACACCAAGGGATTAAGTGTAGTGGTATAATTAGTTTTTCGGGTAACTCATATTCATTGCATGTTTGTTGACGCTCGTTTCATTAATCAAGTAAAAATAGGGGATTCTGATAATAAGACCTAACAGCCTTTATCATTATTGTCATTAAAACTTATCTCTTGTGTTTTCGACCAAACAACCTGACCCCCCCCCCCCCCCCCCCCCCGTTTAGTGTTTTTATTTATATGCACAACATACCTTGTTCTAAATTTTCAATTCCTATGGAGACAAATTTATTTTATTACTTTGATTACAACACTAGTACACTTGCTAGTAAATTATCTTCAAGATTTTGACGTCGTTGTCAGGGATTGTTGATATTTTCAACAAGGCATAGTGTGTGACTTGTTTTTTTAGCATTTTTAATTTAATTTCTAGTACTTTATCATTGATTGTTCTGTTATTTTGTGTTTTATCATTTTAATTTTTCGTTTTTACCCTGTTTTGCATTGAACAATGCTACTAAGGTATTGTTTCATGGATTTTGAGCTAGAGAGATCTGTGCAAGGACTCCGTAAAGAAAATATAGAAACCTTATTATAAGCTGAACATCAAAAAGAGGAACCTTAAATAGCATATCCATTGCACCATACAATGGGTGATTATTAAAAACAGATCGATGCTGGTCAAATCTCATTGGGATTCCAACCGAGGAATCTAATGAGTTTTGATATTAATAATTATGTGTTGTAGGGCCTGCGAGATAACCCATTTGACGGATAGGCCATTCGTGACCCATGGGAGCACCTTGCTAAGTTTTATGAGACCCGCTCGATGTGCAAACCAATATATGTAACGGATGACCAAGTGAAATTACATCAGTTTGGATTTTCATTATTTGGTAGAGCAAAGGGTTGGTTGAAGTGTCTTCCCAAAAGAACGATCCAAAAATATAAGGAATTAGAAGATAAGTTCCTAGAGAGATGCTATTCTAATGGGAGATTTTTTGAAAAGCCACGAGGAGAGTGAATCCTTATCAGATGCATGGGAGAAATTCAAGTTGTTACTCCGAAAATGTCTGAACCATAATATGAGTTCGATGGAATAGATGATGCACTTTATAAGCGGATGGACAACGCCAACCTGAATGCTTCTTGATGCCTCATCTATGGAAACATTGAGAACAAAGACTGAAGAATAAGTTAAGATTCTCATTAAAAATATGTGTCAAAACGAGTAACACTAGAGTGAGCGAGTTGTGAAGGGAAAAGGTGTGTTAGATGTTGATCTGACCTGATCAGAAGGGGACCAAGGACTTGCCCCACGCCGTTGATCTGCTGCCTGCTCATCGGTGTTGAGGAAAGAAGATGGGGGGTGTGACTGCAAGGCATTCCGATGCCAAAGTTAGTGTTTGGACAGAGTGACATCAAATACAGAAAAAGGGTAAGAAGAGAATACCTGACCCTCTTGGAGAAGAGGGTATTTATAGAGAGACCCCAGCGCAGGGCCAACGATCATTTGAGTTAGGCTGGATGGCCAGGCCCAACCCAAGTGACTGCTAGGGCTTATGTGGCATAGTGAAGACCGGAACGTGGTCTTCACCCTAGTTCAAATGCTCCGTGAACTTCGGAAAGTGGGTTGGCTTGCTCTTTCGGAGGTGGGTAGTTGGTGGGTGACGTGTCCCCGTGGAGGGGAGCATGTGGAGAACGTGTGGAGGACATGTTGTTCTGCCCGACGGAGGGAAGGTTCTGCCCGACGGGGGCAGTGTCTGGTCGAAGGGAAGTCTTGTGCTCGACATAAATGAGGAAGGTTCTGCCCGACGGGGCAGTGTCTGGTCGACGGGGAGTCTTGTGCTCGACACAGATGAGGAAGGTTCTGCCCGACGGGGCAATGTCTGGTCGACGGAGAGTCTTGTGCTCGACACAGATGAGGAAGGTTCTGCCCGATGGGGTAGTTTCTGGTTGACGGGGAGTCTTGTGCTCGACACAGATGAGGAAGGTTCTGCCCGACGGGGCAGTGTCTGGTCGACGGGGAGTCTTGTGCTTGACACAGATGAGGAAGGCTCCTTTGGGCCTTCCCCCAAGTGTATGTGGGTTGGGCCTTCCCGGTCAGGCCGGGGCCCAGGCCAGAACAATTGTTGACACACAAATTTCATTACTAGCCTAACTAGAGGCTCTCACCTAATAGTTGACTTCTTTTCAATTGATCAAAGATAATGTGAGCCAAGTCCAAACATTGAGATGTAATTTTTGTGGAGGTGAGCATTTAAATGGTAATTGTGTTCCAAATGTGAAGAGTGTGGAAGTTCAGTATAAAAACTTCCAAAGAAAAAATTATTACTCTAACACGTATAACTCCGGGTGGAAGGACCACCCTAATTTCAATTGGAGTAAACCTTGAATGTTGGTCAATGTGTATCTCAAGAATCTTAAGTGCCTCAACGAAATTCGTCTTTGTTAGAGGAAATTCTTAAGGGGTTCATGCTTTCTACCCAAGAGAGTTTTCTAAAAGTAAGTCAGACCCAACAAGAGATGATGTAAAGTCAACTGGCCACAAACAAAAACACAGAGGCCTTCATAGAGAATTAGAGGCATAAATTGGATTTTTGTCTAAGAAAATAGTGAGTTCATGCTAATTCGTGAGGGGGTTCAATGGTAACATTATGGATAATCCAAAGAATGAAACCTGTAGTGCTTTTAGGTTGAGGAGTATAGTGGTAGGAAAACCCACACAAGCTAGTGAAGAGAAGAAAAATAGTGAATGTGAGAAGAACTAGAGTGAAAAGAAAGTGATTTTAGAAGGTGATGCTGAGAATAAGAAAAATGAGGGAGAAAAATTAAGATTGAGAGTAATGATGAGGTTAAGGGTTGGACTCTTAACCAATTTATAGATAATAACTCACCATGAAGGAGGGCTAAGAAATAGATTCTTCATGATCATAACCATGTGCTCCCCCGATTATATCAAAGTACCTTACCTTTTCTTGAAAAATAAACTTAAGAAGAAAGATGAAAAAGAAGAGCAACTCAAAAAGTTCAAGGAGATGTTGCGAAAGGTTCAAGTTAACACCCCCTTATGTGAAGCCATTGACCAAATGTCAGTGTATGCTAAGTTTACGAAAGAGTTACTCTCTAGAAAATGATGTTTGCAAGATGATGAAAATCAAATTTTGGCTAATGAGTTTAATGTTGTCATTCAAAGGAAGATTCCACCTAAACTTACTGATCCTGGTAGGTTCATTATCCCTTATTTTATCGAGCCCGTAAAAGTTGGCCAAGCTCTTTGTGATTTGGGGGCAAGCATTAATCAAATGTTTCTCTCAATGATGAGAAGGTTGGGTTGTGGATAGCCTAAGTCTACACATATGACTCTCATATTAGTCGATTGATCTATAACGCATCCCTATGGAATCTTGGAGGATGTATTAGTTAAGGTGGATGACCTTGCTTTTCTAGGAAACTATGTAATTTTGGACATGCCTAAGGACGTTGAAACCCCACTGATTCTTGAAAGGCTATTCCTGGAAACAATAAGGGCTTTAATTGATATGAATTTAGGTGAGTTAGCATTGAGATTCAACAGATAACAATTGTTCTTCAATGTGTTTGAAGCCACAAAGCACCAACATGAACAATATCAATGCTATAAGGTGAGAAAAATTATAAAATCACTTGAAAAGCAGAAGTTGGCAAGAAATGAATTGAAATTTAGATAAAGGTTCCATTGGCGAAATTCTAGGCTAAAGGGACTTCTAGGCGTGTTTATACGTAAGGCATCTAGGCCTTGCATGACTTAGAAACTTTGTGAGGATGGAAGTGTTGAAGTGAAGGATCCTGGAGACAAGGAGGTCTCCATTGTTAAAGGCAAGGAGCTGGGAGCCTTACCAACTACTGAAAAATCATCGAAGAGTGTGTCTCTGGTGCTTGCAGAGCCTTAGTCTATAGAGTTAAGCTAGTCACCTTAAACAAGTGTTGTGCGGGAGGCAACCAATGATTTGATGACATATTTTATTTTTCAGTCGAGTTAATTTAATTTTAGTCAATATTTGATTTTAGCATGTTTTGAGTTTTTAATGTTTTGGTATTTTTAACGTGTGTGTTGATTGTGTAAAAAATATAAAGGGAAATGGAAGCAACAAATAACATTGAGGAAAATAGTCTTAGCAGAATTTTGTGAAGGAAAAGGGAAATTCCCTTTGGAGTTAACGCAGATGTGTTTGATACTAATGTGGGCACACTACTGCTTAACGCGGGTGTGTTGCCGCTTAACGTGGGTGGATCTTAACTGTTAATGGATATGAACGATTGACATATGACTGTTGACCTTACTATTGGGCAACGCAGGCACGTTGGCTTTAAACACAGGCACGTTCAACACGTTCAGAGTCTATATAAAGAGCTTTTTACCCATCTTTTTCGTGCCAACTCTAAATCTCTCCTTAATTTCAGTAATTTTGCTCATTCATTTTTGAATCCTCTTTGTATTATTTCACCTTTTTTGTGTGTGCAGAAAATGACACGAAAGAGAATCCGCACCTCCAATGCATCAACATCATTTACTCCCCCTCCTCCTCAATCTATTCTCGAATATCTACATACTTGTTTGCATCTCAAGTTAGTGCATACAATTTTCTTTTTTAAATCAAAGAGTACGTGGTGGTAAAGGAACACGCTTTTGAGGTGACAAATCTCAGTGGGTACGAGGAGATGAGCCTCATGCTAGAGGCAAGAGGGTGGGCGTACCTAAATGATTTGATCAAGGAGATCAATCAGTTCATCGAGTTTGAGTTCTATGAATATGACGCCAATAGAGATTTTAAGGATTATATTTCTTATGTTTGAGATAAATTTATCGATTACTCGTCTATAATTATTAACACTCTTCTTCATCTACAAGCTCCTCCTAGATGCAATATCCAAAATATGAGGAGTTCTTATTTTTCTGATAAGATGAGTCACTTAAAGCTAGAGGAGTTTTGTAACTCGAGGGGATGAGTGAGTGATAGTGCATGAGAAAACCATCAAGCTTAAGACTAGAGACATGCACCTTGTACCAAGGGTCTAGGCATGCTTTTCATGTCCAAACCTCATAGGAGGTTTCAAACCAACCAGAGTTTACTATGAAAAGGTGCCATGCTCTCATGTCAATCTTAAACGAGGAGCATATAGATGTTGGTTTATTGATTGTAAATAACATCAAATATATGGCTGACGCCCCCCCCCCCCCTCCCCGAACTCGGGGGAACTTTTGTGTTATTAATGAATTATGCAGGTTAGCTAGAGTTCCTATTCACATATATGATGTGATGAGTCTGATGCAACTAATCACCAAAAATTATATTCATAGGACCCTCTGCACACCCCATCCAGAAAAAGGCCAAGAGGAGCAGAGAGAGGAAGATGTCTATCGTTCTGAGGTACAAATATAATCTCTTGAGGAGGTCCATCATCACCAGTAAGCACCAGATCAGATGACACGGTGAGAAGAGTTTTCCTTAAGCACGACTACTTAGGCAACCAAAGCTTTGCCTAATTTGTACATTGACCTGCCAAGATTTGGAGCTTGGTACCAAAGCTTTTATGATGATCACTAGATCATGTAGCAGTTCAAAATCTAAGGGAAAAGTCTCCTTCTTCAACAACCATGGAATCCTACTTTTTGGAGCAAGATCGAGCCTTGTCCAACCAGCAAATAGAAATGAGAACCAACTAGGCTAGATAAAATCAGCAATACTAGGACTAGATTAATCAGTTTTCTGACTTTTTCCGCCCAGACGATAGTATATGATTAAGCAGTTTTAGTTGTATTTATTTTTGTTTTATTATGTGTCCCATATGTACCAATCTGATGAAGAGGGGAAGTTATTAAATATTTCTCTGCTCCAAGTTTTGTATTGTTTCGTTCTTCGTGATTAATGAATTTGTTTGTGCCTGTTTCTTTTTCAGTTGAGTTATTACCTTACCATTTAATAGAAAAGCAGTCACAAAATAAAGTTATAAAGTGATCGAGATTTAAGTACTTGAGTTGATTGATGATTGATGAAGAAAAGGGAGACCACTGCTTGTACTCAACCTCCAAATATCTAAACAAGTGATGTTTGAGCCTAAATATTTCCATTGTTTACTTATTTCTTTTTCTGAGTGTATCCATGCATTTGCAATATATAGAATTTTCATTTTATCTATTCTAACTAATTGATCTAATAAATACACATGAAGGTAGTTATTTGTGAAAACTTTGTGGCCTTGTAAACCATCGTTGCATGATAATTGATATCCCTTGTTAACCAATTTGAGCCTTAACCTTTCCTTTGGTGGCTTAGCCAATTGTGAGCCTTCGACTTTGAAAGGTAAAATATTTCCATCCTCTTTGGTGTTAGGTAGATATATTTTATTTCCAATATATGATAATCACTAAGTTTGGAGTTGCTCTTGAAAGTTAGCAAAATTTAAGTTTGGGGTTGGGGGTACTAGAGAAACTGGTCAAATAAAAAGAAAAAGAAAAATAAAAAGAAAGAGAAAAATAAGATGTCAAAAAGATGACATTTTCAAAACAGAAAAGAAGAAAGAAAAGAATATGATCAAAAATAAGAAAACTCTCTAGTATCTAATTTTAAAGAAATAGTGATATGAAAGGAAGAAGATAATAGAAGGACAAAGAGGTACCTAACTCCAAGGTTTAAGCTTATTACCCCCAAAATTACTCTACCCTGACATAATCCATGTTAAATCCTTAAAAATTCTCAAATGTGTGTTTAAATATGATCTAACTGACTTTCCAGATAATGTACAAATTCATTAATTTTTTACTCTTTTATGTTGATTGAGTGAACACCCTTGCCATTGAGTACATAATGGTGAGTAGAGAGATAGGTTGAGTACTGGTGTTGGAAGAACTGATCTGAGTTGATTGGATCAAAGCAGGAAATGAATATCTCTATCAGCAAAAGTAAGTGACATTCAATTGGTAAGGTTTCTAATTTATTTCTGACAAAGTTTCAGTGTGAAGACACGTTACTTGAGGACAAAAAACAAAACAAGTTTGGGTTGTGATGAGATGCTTTTATTACACGTCATTTTGAAAGAAAAATAAGACAAATCGGACTAAAAATGAGCAAGTTAGAAGCAAAAGCATGGAAAAAGTATAGAAAAGTGACAAAGCGTGAATCAAAGGACTTAGTGTGAAAATTGGTGAAAAAAGGAACAAAACACACTGAAGCCACTAGAATCAACACGCACGCGTCACTTCAGGACGTGTTTGCATTTTCGTTATCATTACACCATGTGCCTGCTTCTCCTTAACGTAGTCGCGTTAGGACGCTCTCCTGACATGCTTTTTAGGACTTTAAAAGGAAAAAATGGAGAACAAAAAGGGGGTTTGATTTCCCAGAGAATAAGTGAAGAATTTTGGTGATTTTGGAGCTTGTGGAGGCCATTGAAGCCATTTGAGAGTTTTCTCTTCTGTGATTTTTCATGATCTTCAATCCTACCCATATGGTATTGATTAATTTCAACACGAGTAGCTAGATTTTTGTTAATTTAGGTCTTATTTGATGATGAACCTATTTGTATTTTATTATGACATATGATCGGGTGACGTTAATTTAATTGTATTGACTCTCTGTTATTATTCAGTTATAGATTAAGTTTATTGCCTATTGTTTGCTACGACATTCAATTTTATTTTGATAAGTAGGGAATACTGACCCTAGAGATATTTATCTAAACTATTATAACTCTTGAATTCGTTAATTGACTTTGGATAAGATAATTAGGAATTATGACTTAGGGACTAATGCACTATGTTGCCTAGTATAACAGTATAATTGGCCCGAGGGATTAGGGAATTGACGCCTAGACTAGTGAGTTGCACGCCAAAAGATTGGGTATAGTGGTAGAGTTAACATATCATGTAACTCAGTAGTCATTGCATCTATGTTAACGCGTGTTTCATCAATCAAGTAGAAATAGGGGATTTTGATAATAAGACCTGATCTCATTTATTATCATTATTGTTAAAACTTATCTCTTGTGTTTTCGACCAAACAACCTGAAAAACCCCTCGTTTATTGTTTTTATTATATCACACAATGTACCTTGTTTTAAAATCACAATCCATGTGGAGACGAAATTATTTTATTACTTTGATTACAACGCAAGTACACTTGCTAGTAAATTGTCATCAGATATTGATCATGTACAGAAAGGTAATATTTCAGATCCGAGAGTGGGATTGCTAAACGACCAAGTTGTGATGCCACTAACATGGTGTCTCGCTCTTGGTTGAGAAAGTCATGTTCAAGGAACCCATGTAACAAGGTGTCTTGTTCTTGGTTTAAAAAGTTTTATAGCTATGCCAAAAATACGAGTTCTCAGATGAATAATTCGAGCTATCAAAAGCACATGAATTATTCATCTGATAGTGCCACACATCCTACAAAATTAGGTGTTGTACAATTTTATCTATTTTTCTATAACTCTCTCTGTTTTATCATATTTGTTTATGGAAATTCAATTGGGTATGTCATGATAGATTAACACGTACCCCATGTCCTGCTTTATTATTTGGTTAATTTTACTTCTTTACATTGAATCCCCAAATATTTCCACCGTTTTAGCTACACATTATTAGATTAAAACTTGGTACTCAATTATGAAAGGGAAATTGGAACTTGAAAATTACTTATCTAATTTTGTCAACAATTAATAACATTATTTGAATCGTTCATTTGGTAAAAGTGTATGTCATCTGTATTTTGATGTTTTGTAATTCTTTATATTTGGAAATTTGAATTCTGATTTTGTCAATTTTTTTGTAATTTTATTTTGTATTATAGAACTATACCTTGAGTCAACCCTTACACTTAATTAATAATTAGAATCCATTGCAATTTGTTTTTTGTTGAGCAAATAGGTCAAAGTCAAATATATTTGTGCCTTGAATCACAGTTCAGAAAGCTTAAAACTTGTTATTTTGAAGCTTAATACAAGTAAAATTTGTGGAACACCATACAAATTCTCACTGGTTTGCCATTGAATATTGGACTAAGTGCAAAACAGCGAAGAAAGCATTGAACCAGTATAAACCCAGTATACAAATCTCTTTTTCCCTATCTCTTTACATTTTTGCATAGTTTGCATGTTTATGTTCTTTATCGACTTCTTAGATTTCAAGTTAATAGAATTATCTCCTTATAGTGATTTATTATATAAGCATGGGTTTGTGATGGATCTATTCATTTTAATAATCATTGTGGCAATTATGAGTGTATACAATTTTTTCATAGATTGACCAGTCGATTAATCAAATTCAATTTGAGTTGTGTGTGAAAATTGAATCATGAAAATGGTTGAATTGCTTGTAAAACAACTACGTTATTCTCAATTGTTTTGATTTTTTATGATATAAATTAAATTTGATATTCATCCAATATATACAAATCCACAACTATCATTCCCTTTCATATGTATTATAAGCATTTATTTGTAAAACTCTGACTTTTAAAGAAAATAAACTGGAAGAATTGTTTTAAGGGGAATGTCTTATTCAACACCCCCTCCTCCTTTCTAGACCATTCAATTATCATATTATCCTTAAACAATGTTATATGAGGTGGTATTTTAATCAGGTACTACAACTTCAAAAGTTAAGAATATGAGTGTGATCAATAGAATATCCATATTCAAAAAGTGGAATCAATATGATTGACAAGATAACATGTTTACTTGATATCAGTTGGTTAAATGACTTTGAGATATGTGAAAAAATCTAATATTATTATGTTGAAAGTTTATATAGTCATCAATTTATAAATTCAAATTGACTTTACCCAACCATTATTGTGCTGGCAAAATGTCAAGGTATATGTGCATCAATGACTGCCTAGCCACATGATTGAGAAACTTTAGATATTAAGCTAATCAGAAAATAGATAAAA